>SJYA01012481.1:0-11555 GCA_006410615.1 Neotragus moschatus
TTTAAAACACCCAGCTTGTGTTAATTTGTTGCAGCAGCGCTAAGTAATTGATAGGGTAGCGCTAGGGGCTGTGCTAACTCACATACAACTACCCACATGCACAAGCCACTGCACTTGCTTGCTGATTTAGTTTGACAAAGATGAATCTATTTTTGCCATCCCAGCAGGAGGGGACAGTGTGCACACTCCCCTGCCTGGCAGAGTCCCCACTGGGGTAACCTGCACGCACTGACATCCTCTGGTTATAAAATGAAAGTTAATGCGGCAGCACAGTGGTGTTCCCGTTAAGTACTGATTTGTTTTCTCATTTGCGTAAACACGAACTGAACTATCCGTGAAGCCAGGGGAAGGAAACCTCATCAGGGAGTTTTATAGGTTGCGTAAGTGTTTCCGACACCTGGGCCTTGCTGTGCACACCGAATCCTGCATCTGAGCTGCTTATTTTCTTGCGTAAACAAAGAGTTCAAAATTCTTAGCACATGCTAGTCATCTGAATCCCTCAGGGAAATACACATTATGCACGAAAAATAAAACCAGTTACCCTGCAATTCTAGGGCCCAATAAGAAAAGGAGAGTCTATGGTCACAAAACTTGGGCACTGAGAGTGTATTCTAGAGTTATCCTAATTCACCCTCAAAGGCTCAAAGCCATGTTCAACCCTGACTGTGTCCAACACCCCAGGCAACCCAGTGAAGGGCGTTATTAAACCTTTCCTCTGTTATCACAACAACCTGTCAGCCCAGGGGCCATTTGTATTTCTTTCCTGATGTTAATTGAATTCAGAGAATTAGTGAGATTGAGAAAGAGCAGAATTTCCACCAGATAAGGAATGATTGAACCCATTTAAGGGGTGTGTGTGTGTGTGTGTGTGTGTCGGTGTGTGTTGGTGTGTGTGGGTGTGTTTGTCGCTCAGTCCTATCCAACACTTTGAGACCCCATGGACTGTAGCCTGCCAGGCTCCTCTGTCCATAGAGAGTCTCCAGGCAAGAAGAGTGGAGTGGGTTGACACTTTCTTCTCCAGGGTTTCTTCCCGACCAGGGATTGAACACAGGTGTCCTGTGTTGTAGGCAGATTTTTTACCATCTGAGCCACCAGAGAAGCATAGGTCTTGGGAAAGCAGAAAAGGCAATATTTTTTCCAATTGAAATACATGTATTAGAACACGGAGATTCTAGGGAAAAAATCTAGTATCCTCCCTTTGAAAGTCATCAGCTCCAACTTCCAGGGGGAATTGAGGATATATTGTTTGAGAATACAAACTTGTAACCAGTAGATAAATGAGTCCAAAACATCTAACAATGCAATGCTTATAGACAATGATATGCTGTATTATCAAAGCTATGGTTTTTCCAGTAGTCGTAAACAGATGTGAGAGTTGGACCATAAAGAAAGTTGAGTGCCAAAGAATCAATGCTTTCAAATTGTGGTTCTGGAGAAGACTCTTGAGAGTCCCTTGGTCATCAAGGGGATCAAACCAGTCAATCTTAAACGAAATCAACCCTGAGTATTCATTGGAAAGACCGATGCTGAAACTGAAGGTCCAATACTTTGGCCATCTAATTTGAAGAGCCAATTCACTGGAAAAGACCTTGATGTTGGAAAAGATTGAGGACACAGGGAGAAGGGTGTATCAGGGGGTGAAATGGTTAGATATCATCATTGACTCAGTGGACGTGAATTTGAGCCAACTCCTGGAGATAATGGAGGACAGAGGAGACTGGTCCACGGCGTCGCAAAGAGTTGGACATGAGTTAGCAACTGAACAACAGCAACAAATATTTAAAATTATTTTAATTGTTGTAACTTTATGGTGGAATAATCTCTTCCCTCCCTATGAAATGTCATTTTTGTCTCTAGAAATATTTTTTGCTAAAAGTATTTTTGTGTGATATGTATGTATAACCACATTTTTCTATTGTTTTCTATAATATATCATTTACTATCTTTTTATTTTAAGACTATCCTTTTTTAAATTTAAATTTTGTCTCTTGTGTTGTTGAATCGAATGGTTCCTTGCCATGTATCCATCGCCCCAAAGACCACCAAGACTAGGTTTCGATGCAAACAGCAAGAGGATTTTATTATACCGGCGCGCCGGGGTTCTGTCTCCTTAAGCAAGTAGCGAACTCCCAGTGCTGTTACATGGTAGCTTTTAAGCACAAAAACCACAAACGGGCGCGGGCAAGGGGAAACAGTTTGATTGGTTACANGTCGCCCCAAGGACCACCAAGACTAGGTTTCGATGCAAACAGCAAGAGGATTTTATTATACCGGCGCGCCGGGGTTCCGTCTCCTTAAGCAAGTAGCGAACTCCCAGTGCTGTTACATGGTAGATTTTAAGCACAAAAACCACAAACGGGCGCGGGCAAGGGAAAACAGTTTGATTGGTTACAGGTGTTGACCTTTTCGAGGATTGGTCCATTGATAACAGGTTACAACTGTTGACCAGGTGGCGCCCCTGTGGCGGGCAGTTTCTCAGAACAACAGCTCTTCTGGAAAGTCCCAAGGAAATTTTATAGGTCACATTTTCATGAATCAGGGATAAACAGGCCATGTCTCCATGAGTCCGAGATAACCCTGGGGCAGGAGATAAACAGGCCATGTTTCTGTGAGTCCGAGATAACCCTGAGGCAGTTTGGAAAGTCTCTTATACTAAAAAAAACACATTCTTACAGTGTAAGCCATACAGCCAGAATTTTTAGCAATGTTTGCATTTTTCTTAGATTAATTAATTCATATTTAATGTTACCACTTATATGGTTAGAAGGACATCTGCCATTTTACTTTGTTCTATATGTCTCATTTTTAGTTTATTTCTCCTTTAGCTTTTTTTTAATTGAGTCACTATTTTCTAGTGTAACATTTTAATTCCTTTAACTATTTTAAATATGTTTTGAGGTATAAGCTTAGTGGTTGCTCTAGTGTTGAAACATATATATATTAGCTTATCAGTTTCTATTTCAGATTTGTATTGACTTGGGTCAAAGAAAAATAGAAAATTGACTGCTCAGCTCAATTCTTCACCTCTTTTTTTTGTTTTACATCTTACATTTGTATATATCGCCTATCAATGCATTATAAGTGTTACCTGATTATGTATTGCAATATTATACCTTTAAAAAGTTGGAAGAGAAAGGCAAGCAAGTATAGTTTTATAGAGTTTGTTATATTAACTTTCTTCTCTTCACTCAGGCCTCTTTCCAGTATGCCTCATTTTGCTTAATGTTGTTTCTATTAAAATCAAAGTATCTCTCTCGCTCTCCTATCTTTAGCAACAGCATGTGAAATTACAGCTCTTCGGGCTGATTATTCCTCCCTTAGGTCTCCAGCCTGATGCAACATCACAGCCCTCTGTCATGCTTCCATCTCCAAACGTACTAAATAGAAACGCAGTAGTAACCTGACTTCCATTTGTCTTATAAAGTTGTGCCTTCACTTTTCTCCTACGTGCTATTTAGGATGCAAACATTTTGAGTATTTTTTCTGATCTGTGGATTGTGGAAGTAACAGAAAGGTCAAGTACTATCTCTGGTGCCAAGGTACTGAGAAGGGCCCAGAAATTCCCATGTTCAAAAGCAGGTGCAGAAGATCAAAGCTTCCAAATACTTATAAGAAAGATACCTCTGAGAACAAACATGTCTAGACTAAGACTAAATTAGGAAATAACAGGCTGATTCCTTCCCCAAATATCTCACTAGTGACCATGGGATAACAGGTTACTCAAATTTGGAAAAGATTATGCAGTCTTGCAGAGGAAGAGGGGATGGTTTGTTTTGTCTTGCATGTGACTTAAATGAATGCTGTTTAAATGAACACATTGGGACTAGATTGACTATGCCTACTCTCCACTCCAGCACTCTTGCCTGGAAAATCCCATGGATGGAGAAGCCTGGTGGGCCACAGTCCATGGGGTCGCGAAGAGTCAGACACGACTGAATGACTTCCCTTTCAATTTTCACTTTCATGCATTGGAGAAGGAAATAGCAGCCCACTCCAGTGTTCTTGCCTGGAGAATCCCAGGGATGGGGGAGCCTCGTGGGCTTCCATTTATGGGGTTGTACAGATTCGGACACGACTGAAGTGACTTAGCAGCAGTAGCAGCAGCACTCTCTTGGTTATATGAGGGTAGATGAAAGTGAAATGTTAGTCACTCAGTTGTGTCCAACTCTTTGTGACTCCAGGAACTGTAGCCCACCAGGCTCCTCTGTCCATGGGATTCTCCAAGCAAGAATACTACAGTGGGCTGCCATTTCCTCCTCCAGGAATCTTCCTGACCCAGGGATCGAACAGGGTCTCCTGCATTCCAGGCAGATTCTTTACTGTCTGAGCCACCAGCAAAGTCCCTGGTAGAAATAAAAAGACTTATCATTATTTTCTTATTCCTCTACATAAATTATATTACCAAATTCTCATTAAAAATATGTGAAGTAATGACAATGATCTAGACAAAAGTATAGGAAATAAAAAGTTTTATAAGGAATGTCAAGAAATTGATAAATCGAATAGTACATTATTTTTTTAGATTTTGTGATATGGTAATATTAAAATGTCAGCTTATTAAAATGTGACATTTATTGTGAATTTTGGTTCTTCTAGTTAAATATTTAATACCTAATTGCATATTCCTCATTTGTAATACTTTTTCAATTATTTCCCCAATAGTTATAATCTTTCAGCTCTTCAAACCCTTGATCTGTCCCTGTGTTTGAACATTATACATCATTCTTACACTCTGACAATGCAGGTAAAATGAGGTTCATGAAAGGACTGTAGAGAGCTGAGACTAGAACTTGGCAAAACTTCCCATGCATTACAGTTACCCAGAGGGCTTGTTAAAGCACAAAGCACTGGGCTCCATCCCTCAAGTTTCTGACTCAATGCGTCTTGAATGGGGCTAAGAATTTGCTTTTCTAAAGTTCTAAATAGGTGCTGATATTGTTGGGACCACGGCTTGAGTGTCATTGGTCTACAAAAAGTAAGTCATTAAAGAGTAGCCAGGGATTTAGGCAAAAGGTAAGGAGGCTCAACTCCTTCTTCCTGGCTGGCGGAGGTTCTTATTGGCTTATTAATAATAAAGTAGTGGCATAAAACAAAATATACACCAAGGGTTATGTTGTGCACACATGCTGAGTTGCAACGTTGTGTCCAACTCTTCCAGGCTCCTGTGTCCCTCCAGGCTCCTCTGTCCATGGAACTTCCCAGGCAAGAACACTGGAGTGAGTTCTACTTCCTTGTTGGGGTGATCCTCTCAACACAGGGACTGAACCCATATCTCCTGCTTTGGCAGGCATGTTCTTTACTCTGAGCCACCAGGAAAGCTGCATTAGTTTTAGGGCTATCATAATAAAGTGTTCACATATTGGGTGGCTTAACTAACAGAAATACATTTCCTCTCCAATCATGGAGCCAGATTTCCAAGACCAAGGTGTCAGATGGGTTCTTTCCGAGTTCTCCCTCCTTGGCTTGTCTCTCTGTGTCTTCATATGGTTACACTTTCATGTGTCTCTAGGTCCAAATCTTTCAATGAACACAAGAGTCACATTTGATTAGAGCCCACCTTAATGACCTAATTTCTAATGTAATTATCTTTCATACCTTGTATTCTTCACAGTCACATTCTGAAACAGTAGGTGATAGGGTTTCAATATATGAATTTGGGGAGGCTATTGTTCTCCAACAGAGTGATCTTTGAAAGGAGACTACTTCCTGGATTTAAAAAATAATAATAATAAAAGCAAATGAATAGTAATAGTAGCAATTCAACCAATATTTATTGAACAAATTGTAGTTCTAGAAACTGAACATGAACAAAATAAATAAGATACTGTAGGGAGAGAAGTAATAAATAAATAAATAAGTGGCACATTGCAGTTCAGTTCAGTTGCTCAGTCAGGTCCAACCCTTTAAACCCCACGGACTGTAGCATGCCAGGCTTCCCTTCCATCACCAACTCCCACAGCTTGCTCAAACTCATCTCCATCGAGTTGGTGATATCATCCAACCTTCTCATCCTCCGTCATCCCCTACACTTGCCTTCAATCTTTCCCAGCATCAGGGTCTTTCCAATGAGTCAGTTCTTCACATCAGGAGGCCAGAGTATTGGAGTTTCAACTTTAGCATCAGTCCTTCCAATGGATATTCAGAACTGATTTCCTTTAGCACTGGCTGCTTTGATCATGACATAGTGGATATAAATAAATTCTATGGAGAAAATTCTAGTAGAAAAGGAGACAGTGAATGTTGGATGAAAGCCTAGTCTGCCACATTAGATACCATATCCAGAGAAGGTCTTACCGACCATGAACATTTAGACAAAAACCTGCTTAGGGTTTGAATATCCAATGATGATGATATTAGCCTTATATGTACTAAATATGTGTTATTTTTCCAGCTTTTAGTGCCTATCATATACTAGATATAGTTCTAAGCACTTTAAATTTAGTGCCATGTTTAGTTGGGTTTCCCAGATGGTGCTAGTGGTAAAGAACCTGCCTTTCAATGCAGGAGACATAAGATATGTGGGTTAGATCCCTGGATCAGAAAGATCCCCTTGAGGAGGGCCTGGCAACCCACTGCAGTATTCTTGCCTGGAGAATCCCTATGGACAGAGGAGCCTGGCGGACTACAGTCCATGGGGTCGCAAAGAGTTGGACATGATTGAAGAGACTTAGCATGCACACACACATGCCATCTTTAGTTATCTCAATAGCTTAATAATATAGGGATTTTCATATTCACCTTTTGATAAATAATCAAGTTGAAGCTGAGAAAAGTTCAGTAATTTTCTCTATATCATACAGTATTTGCGAGGCAGATTTTGATTCCAATATTTTCTGGATCCGAAACTATTAGTCTACACATGGGTTTACATTGGGTGTTTAATATATATGGGTCTCCAGATTTTTAAAGTACCAGTTGGTAGAATACTTTGCCACTATATGTGAGATCTCTTTGAGTTCAGTGCTGCCAGATAACTGTAACTTGAGGCTAATTATTTTAATCAAGGGTTAGTTTCTTCATCTGTGAAATATGGCTAGCGTATTTTCCTAAGAAGATCATGACAAGTATTAAGAATTAATCTTTGTTAACCACTGAGCACACATTCTGGCACATATTCAGATTTTGTCTCCATCATTACCAACTACCCTTGTCATAAGCACTCCGTGTAACCTCCAATCCTAGCAGAACTATCCCATCTATGATATAAAAGTGTTAGACTAAGTGGTCTCCAAAAGCCTTTCTACCCGAAATATTTTATGAGTCTATTTAAAATGCTTAAGTGAAGAAAGAGTGCTATTGAAATGCTGGAAGTGTATACTTGGTTCTAAACAGAACATAGACATGTCAAAGGGCATTTGACATATTTCCCAGACACAGGTGAAGGTGGAGAGAAATGATCTACAGTGAGACTTTATGGCAAGAAACACTGAAAAACTTGATGATTTGCGCTCTTCTGTCTCTCCTACTTATAGTCAAAACTGAGATTTTTTACATTTACAACAGGAACATTCATTCACAAATCAAACTAGGTGTAACAGAGAGCTCATTCAAAATGAGCTCCTTAGCCCATGACAACCACAAACTAGTACAAACATCTCTATAGAACGTTCTCATCCATGAAGGAGAAAATAGGAAAGTTTCCAAAGTCTCTCCCTCTAAGTTCTGGCTTGAACTTAATATTTCTCAATTCAGCCTTATTTTTCTTTTCCTGAACAGAGAATAATAGGAAATGAGTGTTAGGCCAATATTAAAACATTAAAAAAAAAACCTTAGAGACTATTTGGCTTTAGCTTTAATACTATGTAAGAATGCTCAAAACACAGTCTGATGGTTCTGCTTTAATGCTGTCAATGTCTGGTGACTCATTACCTTAAAGGAACCCATTTATGATGTTCAAATTATTAGATTCTTCTCAAACTCCTAGTTCATATTTGAGAATGTGAGGAACTTTCTCCCCATCCCCCAAGAGGAACTAAGACTCAAAGTATTCCCACATGGCAAAATACCAGGGTTGGAACCATGGTATGAAGCAAGGGCTTAACCCTCAGGCACAAACAGGAATGACTGCTGGCACCACTGCTCAGGAAGAGGGAAGATCACGGATTGCTTGTTGGGTCTTCAAAAAGACTTAGAAAGGTTCAAAGAGATTAACCAGGAGACAGAACAAAGCACCTGTCCCACAAACTAATAGTCCCAGAAAACGATTAAAGATGTGCTGACTTAGTGGTTAAAGTCCCAGCATTCCTGCACGTGGTACATGGATGTGTGCTAAGTCGCTTCAGTCACGTCTGACGCTGTGCGATGTATGGACTGTAGCCCACCAGGCTCTTCTGTCCAGGGACTTTCCAGTGGGTAGCCACTCCCTTCTCCAGGGGATCGTCCCAACCCAGGGATCAAACCCAGATCTCCCACATTGCAGGTGGATTCCTCACCATCTGAGGCACCAGGGAAGCCTGAGAGTCCTAGAGTGGGTAGCCATTCTCTTCTACAGGGAGTCTTCCTGAACCAGGGACAGAGCCTGAGTCTCTCATCTCCAGCATCGGCGGGTGGGTTCCTTACCACTAGGGCCACCTGGGATGTCCTCCTGAATGTGATAGATTCTCTTCAAAGAAGACTGTGAAAAATTCCTTCTTCCATGATGTAAGCAAACTTGTCTAAACTACTGGAGAAAAACAGGCCACCTGAAGAAGAACCAGTGTCCTCCATCTCCACTCTTACCTTCCCCCAAATACAATGAGGCTTCCTTTGTTGTTCCACCAGGAAGGTCCTGCTCTGCTCCAAGCTGAATGCAAATTAATATCTCTGACCTACATGACCTGAGCAGAAATAAGCCATGATCAGGCTGAAATCACAGAGCTAAGAGCAAATAAATAATTGTTGTTTAAAATATTAAGTTTTAGATAGCTTGTTAAGGATCACTACAATACTGTAAAATAAAGCTAAAGCCAGAAAGAAGTCTGATTCTCAACTGGAGAAACCAATGAACAAGACAGATAAATGAAAAATGAACAAAATTTGTACATAGAGAAGTAAGCATGAAATTAAATATCTTTTTTCCCCTAAGGAACCTTTCCCTCAAGCTATTGTAAAATTTCTTATTTTCCTGGGGACACAGATGTCAGTCAACCAAAGAAAATAATTATTTCTGAGGAAATGGAAATCATAGCATTATCTCCAACAGATTTAAAAAGTTATATTTGAAAGCTTCAAAGAAATTAAAAATAAACAACAAATAAAAAAACAACAAAAAATGGAAGCAAAGAAAGTTGAATATAAATCCAAACATCAAGAATCCATCAGAAAAAAATTAAATCATAGCTTTAAAAAGTCATTCTATGCTTCAACATATTTCTGTAATCTGCAAAAGTAGTAAATAACAAGATAGGCAAATTCTCGGAGAGAATAGTCTAGAGAAATGAATAGGTAAAAATAGGGAAGAGTAGTTAAGTGATAGAGATGAATATATTGAGGAATTCTAAAATATTTTACAATTTTAAAATATTTTACTGTAATATGCTGTCCAAATCTGCCTTCAATGAAGAATGAGCTGACACAGCTTCTGAGAATACCACTGGCAGTATACTCTATGTCAACTCTTTAAGAAATTCCATCACCTACAGAGAACTACTTTTCCCNTTGAGGAATTCTAAAATATTTTACAATTTTAAAATATTTTACTGTAATATGCTGTCCAAATCTGCCTTCAATGAAGAATGAGCTGACACAGCTTCTGAGAATACCACTGGCAGTATACTCTATGTCAACTCTTTAAGAAATTCCATCACCTACAGAGAACTACTTTTCCCAGCCTCAAATCCCTTACTGGAGTGGCCTTCATCCAATAACTGATTCATGGAGGAGAATAAAGGCATGATCATATTCTTTTCTTTGAGGATAATTCATGATGGTATCTTTGTCCATTTACTCATGCCTCTTTCAGTTCCCTTCTATAAGTATTGATCCTAAAGATACTGGTTAGAGGACAGAAGAGGTGCTAAATTCCAACTCAGAGTTTGCTTCCTGAGAAATCCACTGGATCCATTTCATTCCAGTAGTGGCTCATAAAACCAGATGCAAAGATGAGATTTTTGAGCTGGATCACCCACCACTTGGATGTCAAGAAAGGAGACATGTCTAGTCTCTGACACAAGTGGATAGTCTAATTGTTATCGTGAATAAGCTAAGCAATGAGATTAAATGGAATGATACAAAAAGGTGGGGAAAAGAAACNATCCACTGGATCCATTTCATTCCAGTAGTGGCTCATAAAACCAGATGCAAAGATGAGATTTTTGAGCTGGATCACCCACCACTTGGATGTCAAGAAAGGAGACATGTCTAGTCTCTGACACAAGTGGATAGTCTAATTGTTATCGTGAATAAGCTAAGCAATGAGATTAAATGGAATGATACAAAAAGGTGGGGAAAAGAAACAAAAAACAAATGAGATAAATAGAAAGCAAGTATTAACACGAAAGACTTAACTGCCTCAGTTATCACATTAAATGTAAATATTCTAAATATCTCAACTAAAAGGCAGAGATTACATTTCTAAGGCAAGACCAAGCTATATTGGTTTTATATCATAGTTGCACATATAATTTTGAGCTTTGTGTTATAATGCAGATAAGTTCCATGGACACTTGGGATATTTTGGTTTGCTGTTATGACATGCTAGGTACATCTGGGGAAGTGCTTAGTTGAGGGTTTATATTCCTGCTACTGAAGTAAGACTTTCCTGAGTCCTCTACCCAGTTCCTCATGAGTTACGGAATTTTCCAGTCTGACTGGTAAGAACAGGCAACATTTCTCCTCTACTGTGAGTGCCAAGAACTGTCCTCAGCTGTCCTTTTGAATATTTCCTTCTGACACCCTGGGTGATTTCCTTGCACATGTGCCCCGATCCTTCATGAAATGCTCTAAGGAAACCTTCAGAATAGGTCAGCTGTCTCCCCTCTGGCATTCTGTCCGAAAATTCTACCTGTCTTTGTTTTTCTGGGCTCTCAGCTCTGCCTCAGTCCCCACACATGCCAGCCACGATCTGGAGAGCCTCTCAAGGAAAGAAGTCTGAGGAAATCAGAGTTCAACTCAAGTTTTCAATCTCTCAACAGTCACTACCCTTTCCTATTTTGCCTGATTTCCAAAATCTTAAGAACCACTGTTTCATATGTTTGTCTTTCTTTTGTAGATGTTTCAAGCTGGGGCAAAAATCTGACTCTGTTAACCCATCTTAGTGGACAATACGATAATTATATAACATGAAGGGAACAAAAGCACGGTTCAAACATTCGTAGACCATGTGATCTTGATCCCATTGAAAAAGTAAGGTACAAATATTGGATGATTATATAGAAAAGAGTGAAGCAAGCACCTATTAAAATATATGCTCTTTAAAAAATTATATCACTGAATCAGCTTCATTTTCAAATTCAAACAATAAACTGTTTTCTTAAAAAGTTTTTTTCATGTTACAGGAAATTTATTACATACAGTGTTAGTAAAAATGCAAATTTTAAGACTCCATATAGCCATTGTACCCAAGCCACATGTAGAAG
>SJYA01012482.1:0-11643 GCA_006410615.1 Neotragus moschatus
GATGGCTGGATGGCATCACTGACTCGATGGACATGAGTTTGAGTGAATTCCAGGAGTTGGTGATGGACAAGAAGGCCTGGTGTGCTGTGGTTCATGGGGTTGCAAAGAGTCGGACGCAACTGAGTGACTGAACTGAACTTCAAGTTATTAAATCTGACTGGAATACAGTGGAATTTATGCAGGAGGATGAAGAAAGTGCATGGATGAGTAAGCAAGGGCCTGGGTTCTGTGCTCATACATACAAAGAGCAAGAATAATTGTAAAGAGGATTAAAATAATTTTTCAGTGGTATGAATAAAGTTTGTATTCAGACCACTCAAATCTTTGTTTTTGCTATTGTTCAGTCGCTAAGTCATGTCTGACTCTTTGCAATCCCACAGACTGCAGCACATCAGCCTTCCATGTCCTTCCCTATCTTTTGGAGTTTGCTCAAACTCATGTCCATCAAGTCAGTGATGCCAACCAGCCATCTCGTCCTCTGTCACCCCTTTCTCCTCCTGCGTTCAATTTTTCCCAGCAACAGGGGCTTTTCCAATGATTCAGCCCTTTGCATCAGTTGCAAGAACTCAAGCTGGATTGGTCCATTGATGAAGATCAGTGAGTTTAGCAAAGATATAAATACCATTTCATGCTCCTGCCTAGTTTTTTCCATTTCAGGTGTCAAGTAGAGAATGTTTCCAACTTTTCATTGACATCAAAGCATTCTGACCTATGTCTGCTGTCCTTACATCTGGTGAATTGGTAGATGAGCACCTCTTTCTTCTGAAATCCTGAGGAGCTTTTCCAAAGACATGCATTAAATGGCATGTTAATATAGCACATATTGAAATGGAAATGGACAAATGCTTTATTAAACAAATTGGTCATTACTAGTTTATTTAAGAAGTAGAGGCGATAAGCTTTGGAGCAATAATTTAAAAGTCTACAAGTGTTTCAATTCAGAAGGTGGATAGTGCCATAATGATGGAAACAGAAGACTCAGAATATGATATGGTTTGCACTGGGATCCAAAAACCTGGGAATTACTAGGAGGCTGTCACTGAACAGTATGGTATCTCTGTTTCAATTAACCCCATTTCCTTAATTGCCCATTCAAGGATTTCAGGCCAGAACAGGCATGTCCATTGATTACATCATCTTTTGTAGTTATGGATCTGATTCCTGACAACTATTTTCCAACCAGCCTTTGGGGAAATCAAACACCCTGGATACATAGAAAAAGGAAGTTTATAGACTGTAAATTCTGGCAAACTTTGTATGAGGAAGTGAAAGTCACTCAGTTGAGTCCAACTCTTTGCGACTCCATGAACGATACAGTCCATGGAATTCTTCAAGCCAGAATACTGAAGTGGGTAGCCTTTCCCTTCTCCAGCAGATCTTCCCAACCCGGGGTTTCGAATCCAGGTCTCCCTCATTGCAGGAAGATCCTTTACCAGCTGCGTCACAAGAGAAGCCCAAGAATACTGGAGTGGGTAGTCTATCCTTTCTCCAGCAGATCTTCCCAATCCAGGAATCGAACCGGAGTCTCCTGCATTGCAGGCAGATTCTTTACCAACTGAGCTATGAGGAAAGCCCACTTTGTATGAGAGCCCTCTATTAAATGCTGCCAGTGTATCTGTATATATCTTGACAACAGATTTAGAAGTCAAAGCCTATTATTATGAAATCGAAGAGTTATCCTCCATTCTGACATTGCAAGCATTTAATTAGATTAAATATTTTCAGTTATCAGGATTCAAAAATATGTTTGGCAAATTTACTTGATATTTTAGCTGCATCTCATAAATTTGGTATGCTGTCTCTTCATTATCATTTGGTTAAAAATATTTTCTAATGTCTTTTGGATTATCCACAGGTTATATAGAAGTGTGCTAATTTTAAATATTTGTCGTTTTCCTAGGTATCATCCTGTTAGTTTTTAATATAATTTCAATGTTTTTAGAGGCCATACCCTATGATTTTAATTCTCCTAAGTTTATTGAGGCCTGTTTTCAAGTCCAGCTATTGTCTAGCTTAGTGAACATCCACATGTGCTTGCAAAGAATATGTATTGTGCAGTTGTTGGATCTAAGACTCTATAGATTTAGTAAATCATGATAGTTGTGAATATTGTTCAAATCATCTTTCTTTACTTCCATCAAATTTTTAATTGGATGGTATAGCCCATTAATTTTTTCTATAATCATTGATTTAGTTGGATATACAACTAGTTTGTCACCTCTGCTTTACTGTTTTCCTGTTTCTTCTTTCTTTTCCACTTTTATATTATTAAATACCTTTTGGATTTCACTTTATCTATTTTTTATCTGTACATTTCTGTAGTATCTTTAGTAGTTGCTCAGATTACAATACACACACTTAACTTTTCAAAGTCTACACAGGTTCTCTCCTCTCTTACTGGGACTGTAATTCACTACACAAGAGACAGGTCCTTTCGTTCTGTTAATCTTCTTCCCATCCTTTTTTCTCTCTCCTTCAGATTGGACCATTTTCACTGATCTGTGTTCAAACTTACTATTTCTTTTTTCATCTCTGTCTTCCAAATAAGTTCATTTTGTGAACTATTTATCTTAAGCATATTGTATATTTATAAAATATCTGTTTCCTTTATCCTTTTANATTTTCACTGATCTGTGTTCAAACTTACTATTTCTTTTTTCATCTCTGTCTTCCAAATAAGTTCATTTTGTGAACTATTTATCTTAAGCATATTGTATATTTATAAAATATCTGTTTCCTTTATCCTTTTATGTTTCTGCTAAAATGTCTTATGTTTCATTTGCTAAGTTTTTTTTTTTTTCTTTTTCTTCATCTTATTGAACTTGGTTATAGGAGCAGCTTTAAAGTCTGACTGAAAATTTCAACATCAAGGTAACCTCAGGGTCGCTCTCTCTTGACCACCTTTTCCTTTTAGCATAGTTTCTTATATGTCAAGAAAACTTGGATTGTATCTCAAACACTGTGAATGCTATATTGTAGAGACCTTAAGTTCTGGCACACTGCTCCAAAGAGTGCTTTTGTTTTAGCAGAGAAATAACTTGGTTAGGCACACACTCCACCTCTGACTTATCTTAGGGGGGCAGAATTCTCAAATCTCAAGTCAGTTCTGTAAACCTTAACTGCGCTTCCTTACCTTTGCCTTACGTACGTCTGAGTGCCAGGCGAAACTTTAGGCAAAGATCATACCCACAATGGGCTTCCTGGCTTAGGCTCTTTCTCTCTAGGCTCTTCCTCCTCACTCTCTGAGATCGATTGTTGCCTGAGCTCTGTCTCCTGGTTCTTTATTCCATAAAGATGGGAGACTTTCTACAAAAGTTTTAACTGCTTGCTCTACTCTATCATTGTAGCTTACTCTCAGGCCACAGTTGCAGAATTAGAATCTCACATTTTATATATCCAATTCTCATTCAATGAAAAAATGGCAATCTCTCTCCAAAAAAATTTTTTTTCTTTCAATTTGGCTGCACAGAGTCCTAGTTGCAGCATGTGGGATCTAGTTCCTTGACCAGGAATCAAGCCCAGGGAGCTCAGGACCTCTGAGTTGGAAGCACAGAGTGTTAGCTCCTGGATTACCAGGGAAGTTTTTCTCTCTCCAAATTTTAGCTGTTGGGAAATAGATGGAGAAACAGTGGAAACAGTGCCAAACTTTATTTTGGGGGGCTCCAAAATCACTGCAGATGGTGACTGCAGCCATGAAATTAAAAGACACTTACTCCTTGGAAGGAAAGTTATGACCAACCTAGATAGCATATTCAAAAGCAGAGATGTTACTTTGCCGACTAAGGTCCGTCTAGTCAAGGCTATGGTTTTTCCAGTAGTCATGTATGGATGTGAGAGCTGGACTGTGAAGAAGGCTGAGCGCCGAAGAATTGACGCTTTTGAACTGTGGTGTTGGAGAAGACTCTTGAGAGTCCCTTGGGCTGCAAGGAGATCCAAGCAGTCCATTCTGAAGGAGATCAGCCCTGGGATTTCTTTGGAAGGAATGATGCTGAAGCTGAAACTCCAGTACTTTGGCCACCTCATGTGAAGAGTTGACTCATTGTAAAAGACTTTGATGCTGGGAAGGATTGGAGGCAGGAGGAGAAGGGGACGACAGAGGATGAGATGGCTGGATGGCATCACGGACTCGATGGATGTGAGTCTGAGTGAACTCCGGGAGCTGGTGATGGACAGGGAGGCCTGGCGTGCTGCGATTCATGGGGTCGCAAAGAGTCGGACATGACTGAGCGACTGAACTGAGCTGAACTGAACTGATGGTCACTCTCTGGAGCCTTCAAATAGTTGTTTATATTTTTCACAGTTTAGTATTTACTAGATACTTGGTTATGAATTTGCTCTATGACATCAGAAACAACATACTCATACTGTTTCAACTATAGAGTATCTTTTAATATTTTTAATATTTGAAGGAACTGACTTCTCTCACCAGATTTGACTCTGGATTCACTCGTCTAGGTTTTAGGAAGGCTCTTTGCCTTGTAACCTCAGTTCTCTAACGAAACCAAGAAAAATCACTGATTTTCAGTTTGTTGAGCTTTCTCTTAGTGTAAGCACAGGCATGATGGCTTCGAGCTCTTATATGTTGAGACTTGAAACTAGAAGTCCCTATTATGCTTACAATGTCTATTCGGTATATTATCTTTAATTCACATTTTTGTTTTTCATACCTAAAGTTAGTTTAATTCATACCGACACTAAATTCTCTGCCTTAAATGTGTGTGTGTGCGTGTGTGCGTGTGATTCATTTGTTGAAACAAGTTGATACTTATTTCCTGTTTACTACATGTGATGTGGTTAAATGGACTCTGGGCTGCTGCTTCTGTTCATGAGGGTATCTGATGAATTTTCTGAATAAACAATAGCAAGTAATCCTAAGAGAGTGAAAAGGGCATTTGTAAAGTTTACTAAATCCCCTCCTGAAATATAACAAATTCTTAACTTCACTATCTTCCTCTTCTGTGTCCACAGTAAAAATGAAGTTTCTTTAATAAAGGATGTTGGCTTTTTTTTTTTTTTCTGTTTTCATCTAATTTTCTGAAAACACTTCATTTCCTTAGAGCCTTTTCTTCTGCCACTTCCTTCTTTGCTTCTTGCCACCCTGTCTCCAAGGAATACCTTTCAAGGTCCCCATTTCCCCCTGAATAGCATCTTCTTAAGGCTGTTTTTCTGGGCTTCATGCTTTTCAATTTCTTAGTGTTCACTATTTAGTAGACAAGTGTTTTGCTCAGATAGTGGCTTCCCTGGTGGCTCAGATGGTAATGAATCTGTCTCCAATGCAGGAAACCAGGGTTCAATCTGTGGATTGGGCAGATCCCCTGGAGAAGGGAATGGCTACCCACTCCAGTATTCTAGCCTGGGAAATCCCATGTCCTGGCGGGCTACAGTCCATGGGGTTGCAAAGAGTAGGACACAACTGAGCAACTAACACTTTTACTTTGACCTTATGTGAGCTTCAGATTTTTCTCTACCTAAAGTTAAACTTATTTTACTTTGCCGACAAAGGTCCGTCTAGTCAAAGCTATGGCTTTTCCAGCAGTCATGTATGGATGTGAGAGCTGGGCTATAAGAAAGCTGAGCACCAGAGAACTGATGCTTTTGAACTATGGTGTGGAGAAGTCTCTTGAGAGTCCCTTGGACTACAAAGAGATCCAACCAGTCAATCCTAAAGGAAACCAGTCCTGTATATTCATTGGAAGGACTGATGCTGAAGCTGAAACTCCAATACTTTGGCCACCTGATGCCATGAACCAACTCACTGGAAAAGATCCTGATGCTGGGAAAGATTGAGGGCAGGAGGAGAAGGGGACAACGGACGATGACATGGTTGGATGGCATCACCGACTCAATAGACATGAGTTTGAGCAAGCTCCAGGAGTTGGTGATGGACAGGCGTTCATCAAGAAACCTGGCATTCTTCAGTCCTTGGGGTCGCAAAGAGTCAGACATGACTGAGCGACTGAACTGAACCAACTGAAAGGTAAACTTAGGATTATTTTGTCACCCATCTCACAGTTGTGCTGTAGGAATAGCAATGGATAGTTTTATTTGTTTTNCGTTCATCAAGAAACCTGGCATTCTTCAGTCCTTGGGGTCGCAAAGAGTCAGACATGACTGAGCGACTGAACTGAACCAACTGAAAGGTAAACTTAGGATTATTTTGTCACCCATCTCACAGTTGTGCTGTAGGAATAGCAATGGATAGTTTTATTTGTTTTCTGTTTTATTCTTTGTGGTTTTATTTTAGCAAATGTGTGAAGTTGCTGAGAAACATAAGTAGCCCTCTTTTATTACAAATGGAAATGGAAAATCTTTTACCAGTTCCCTTTATACTATTTTTCTTTAACCCTTACAATAAGCCTATGAAATAGACAATATAACTCCTGTTTTTCAGAAGAAGAAACTCTGAAAGGTTAGTTTACCCGCAATTACTTTTTTGAAAAGTGAAGAGAGTAAGGGTTAAATCCACTTTTAACTCTACAATTCTTAGTCACAGTATTATATCCATTGGATAATAATTTTTTTGCCTAAGAGTATAAAGTGCTAGAATCCAAGTGCCAAAAAGTTAAAATTCTGACTCCACCACATGCTAGCCATGACCTTCAGCAAATCAAGGAACTCAGAGAGCTTAGAGAACCTCTCGCTATTCTTCCATAAAATGAGGATAGTATAGTGCTTTTCCTTTAAGGAATGTCTTAATATTAGATGGAATAATCCATAGCACTAATTAAGTACTTAATGTATATTATTTTTATTATTTCCTACATGTGTTAGTTGCTCAGTTGTGTCCAACTCTTTGAGACCCTATGGTCTGTACATGGAAGTCTCTAGGCAAGAATACTAGAGTGGGTTGCCATTCCCTTCTCCAGGGCATCTTCCCGACCCAGGGACTGAACCCAGTCTCCTACCAGGAGGGGCTACCAGGAAAGCGCCTAAAGAATATTAAGCTGGTTGAGGCTTTTCATGTTTTCAAGTATCTTTGTGGTTTCTAACTCTGAGCGCATAAAAAACCACAATATGAAATATCTGACTGAAAATTTCTTGAGGCCAAATTCAAAACAAACTCTGATTTGCCAATGTTTACTCCCTACTTGAACCCACAACTGCTAATCTCATTTTAGACTTCCCCTAGGAGCTAACCATTGCTAACAGCTTCCAGATTTGAAGGTCTGACTGCACTCTAATCACAGTGGAATGCTGCTTTCTCTCTCTGTTCATGGGACAATTTCCCTAAAGTATCCTTTGGCAATCAGATTAAATACCCTTGCTCCTAAAGGTAGCTGAATTACAGATTTTCCCACTGAAAATGATGATGTTGAAGAAAAGAAACATATCTTAAATTGGTCACACTAGAGGTATAGATTTGAACTAAATATCCCTAAGTGAAGCTAAAAGAAACATTTGAATAAAGCTACAAATTGGAATCTCCCATGATACTGACGATTATTGCTAAGAGGAGATGATTGTTTATTTGGAGAGTTTATATTCTTACAACTTCTAAAATAAGTTTGAGGAAGTAAAATAAAAAATATGCCATTAGCGCTGTTATATAAATATGTGTGTGTTGAGTCACTCAGTCATGTCCAGCGCTTTGCGATCCCATGGACTGCAGCCCTCCAGGACCCCCTGCCCTTGGGATTTCCCAGGCAAGAATACTGGAGTGGGTTGCCATTCCCTTCTCCAGGGGATCTGCCCAACCCAGGGATCTAAGCCAGGTTTCCTGCAGTGCAGGCAGATTCTTTACCATCTGAACCACAGGGAAACCCATACATACACATATATCTGTAACTAATGCCAAAAATATTAAAGAAAGTCGAATTATTGCACAGCCTTTCCTCTAGAACAGATTGTTTGGGGTACAAGTTGTCAGTGAAGAATCCTCTTTAAGGTGATGTCTAAGACCTCTCCTCACATGAGATTTCTATCCATAGACCAGCAAACTGCTCAATCACAGTTACAAAAGAAAAGTGAGAATTTCTTTTTTAAATGGAAAAATGGAACTAGTGCTCACTCTGTAGGATTCTATGCTTCAATATAATCTTATGTTCATTTCAGAGCTGCTGAAAACTTGGCAGAGCAGAAAAGATTCTGATACTCTATTATATTGTAAATCTACAGTGTTGGTGAGCTTGCCTAGTCTAAAAAATCATGGGTACTTCAAATAAAAGAACTATTGAGAGGACTAGGCAGTAAATGTGGTTTTCAGATTTATTTTTCAGGGAAAATATGCCTGTTCAACTGAAGTTGAATCTCTTCACTGCATCAGGAAAAATGTTCTGACTTAGCTCTGTGTTCAGTGTAGATAAGTTAAATTATATTCTGCACTCCCTAAGATGCATTGTTAGACTGTGGTTTATGGAACTGTTCTGATTTCTGAACTATTATGAGTAATTACACGCCAGTGCAAGGCTGTTTTTACTTAATCATTTTCAGATTCCTCCCCTGATCTCTCCATTTCTAGGAATACACATATATTAAAATAATAACCACCTGCCAAGAAAATCACCCTGGAGTGAAAAGTGGGGAGGAGGCAAGAGTAGTGGGGTCATTTTAACATTTTCTGCCATTGGTAAGGAACAGCAAAGAGAGGAAAGATTACATAAATCAGGATGGCTGGGAGACCAGTCTGACGCAGCAAAGTATGCCTGTCTCTCTATATCCAGAGACACATCTACTTATCCTCCTGGTTCACCTCCTCTCCCGTCATCTATTCTCTTGTTCAGTCACTAAGTCGTGTCTGACTCTTTTGCGACCCCATGGATGGTAGCCTGCCAGGCTCCCCTGTCCATGGGGTTCTCCAGGCAAGAATACTGGAGTGCATTTACCATTGCCTTCTCCAGGGGATCTTCCCAACCCAGGGATCAAACCCACATTTCCTGCATTGGCAGGCAGATTCTTTACCGCTGAACCCCCAGGAAAGCCTATATATTCCTTAGTGTATTCAAACTATCAATGACCTTACTGATAACAGTTCAGAAATAAGACCTGGGTCTGTCAAATATACTCAAAAGCTGCACAACTATATCCATTATATCTCCACAACTGAGAGCCACCAGGGCACAGAGGACTGGGTGAATGCACTGATGTCACAATTCTAAGATTTGTGGATGTTACGAAAATTGAATTTGATAGAGCCTCAAAAGCACGCGTTTAATGGATAATATGTGAAGTTGGTCTAAAGTAGAGGATATTTCAGTATAGTCAATATTTGAAGGTGGGCAAATCAAGTCACTGACAAAAGAGGTGAGCTTTTCAACCTTTTCCAAATTTTAGCTTCCTGCTGGGTGCTGTCAGCTTAGGCATCAAAGTCAGAGAACAATCTGATTTGAATTGCTTTGTGTTGTTTGTAGCACAGTGGGGTCTGTACAGATATTTTGATAGCATTTTTTTAACATTAATTTGGCACTTAATAGATTTTCTAAAAATAAATACATAATCAATTTTAAAATGTTGATTTAATTTAGCTTTAAAATATGTTTATATATATATAATTATATATAGGATATATATATATGTAATACATACTTTTTTTAACTTTCATTTCACTTTATTTTTTAAGTTTAAATTTTTTTTTAGTTTGTTTTGCTTAACAATACTGTATTCATTTTGCTATACATTGACATGAATCAGCCTATACTTTTATTTCAATGTAATAGATCTACATTTAAAGGCACTATTACCATTTTAGCAATACATTGTTAGTGGGGTAAAGGATATGAAAGAAATAAAGATGAATTAGACATGTTCTTTGCCATATTACTAGGAAGATTTAAAAAATTATCTAAATGTCTCCAAACTTGCAAAACTCTGCCTAAAAAGACTTCACTTTTTATATATAGATTATTGTGACCTATTTGTGTGAAGGTACCTCCACCAATGTACAAGCATTTTTGGAGAATTTCTAAGCCACACATTTGTTCTGAAACAAATCCCTCAATTCCCATTCTCATTTCTGTTCTGCTGTGATGCTGGTTACCTTTAGCAGCCTGGCACTCAGTCACAGCTTATCTGAGAGAGGTGACACGCTCTCCAGCGTCCAAGTATTCACTGCAAGGTCAAGTAAACATTTGCCTGGTCAACCTTTTTCCTTCTTAACATTTCAATCTCATGAAACTTAAATTCAAGGATGGTGACTAAATTGGAATGTTTCGTACTGTGAAGAAGCCATGTGGTGTACTCATTCATTTCTCTGTCTCTCCATATATACATACATATATATACATATACACAAACATATATAGTTTCTGTATTTATAACTTCTATATACAATTTACATATGTAAATATTTATAGCTTATATACAAAATGTGTATATAAATGAAAAAATGAATACATATAGTTTGTATGTAATTTAAAATGTATATTATATACAGATTCTTTCTCTATGTATAGCTTCTAGCACGCTAGAGCGAAGAGGGGCGAGGCAGGAAGACACATGAATACGTGCTCAAGGAGGACAGGTCGGGAAAGGACTGCAGATAAACAGAAATGACCAGGCTATCAACAGAAAGACTACTTTGTGTAAGGAATACAAATAAAATTATATGGCTATCAGAATCAGGAGAAATTACTTCCAGCGGAAGGACTCATAGATAAGGTGACAGAATAATTTATAATATAAACTTGCACACTTTCAGGAATGAAAGGGAGAGCATCCACAATAATGCCAGGAAAAGAGGAGTTAACTAGGATTGTTGCAGGCAAACCTGGAGAGATGAGTCACCTTGGAGGGAGCATGTTAGCAAAGAGATATCGTTTCATTTAAAGATTGAAAAATGGCTAGAAGCTTAGCAAACAGAATAGGGCAAGGGTCACACAGAAGCAACACTAAAAGCAAAGTCACAGACGTGATTTTTAAAATATGGATTTTTTTTTTTTAAAGTCAAAGATGATAAATTTATATGCAGAAAGAACCAACAAATATAGGTGCTATTTGGGGACCTTAGAAGGAATCAGTTGCCACGATCAAACTGGGTAATTCAATAAAGTGAGTATTTACAGACATGCATGCAGGTTTATGAAACAAATTTTCCACACCAACACCAACTCTAAGCCTGAAGTGGCAAAGGGAATTGGGAGTTTCTGGACCCTGATGAGGGTTGTTTGATAGGACCTGTGACTTTCAGTAAGGACCATCACCACTTGCAGTGACCTAGAATAGAGAGGATGTTACTGGAACAAATATCCCAAGTCACTCCCCTCACACCCACGGAGCTCTTGCTGTTACATTTCACTGGCCAAATCTAAATGAAAACCAGCAGGTAAGAGAACTATTGACACCATACTGTCTGTCTACCTGGGACACAATGCAGGGTGGAGAAGGGTGGAGAATGGATTTGGAGGTGCAAGGAGAACATACCTAAAATAGATACAACCAGAATCAAGTTCACTGATTCATGCTGAGGTTTGACAGAAAACAAAAAAAATTCTGTAAAGAAATTATCCTTCAATTAAAAAAATAATTAATTAAAAAAATTAAAGGAGAAGTTGAAAAGATGATTTTTAATATAGATAGACCCAGGAAAGAAAATATAGAACCAAACTTTGGGAAAGCTCAAAATTCTTTTGGAACCAACTAAACCTGACCTGCCTCTTGAGAAATCTGTGTGCAGGTCAGGAAGCAACAGTTAGAACTGGACATGGAACA
>SJYA01012483.1:0-11751 GCA_006410615.1 Neotragus moschatus
TGGGGTAGCTCCTCTCGGCCATGCTGAGTGGGAAGTGGGGTGGCTCCTCCCAGCCGTTCCTGCGCCGTCCTAACCAAAAGCTTTTTGCTGTTGTTGTTCCTCTATACATTTTTCCGCTTTTCCAGCTTTCTCTTTTCTGCTGATTTTCAGCAATCTGATTACGATAGGCCTTGTTATGATTTTCTTATGCTTATTCAACTTGGCATTCATTGAGTTGACCCTGTGGATTTTTATCAAATTTGGAATGTTTGCAGATTTTTTCCGCAAACTGGTTTGTCTGCCCCACCTCCTCCTTTGTGGCTCTCTGATTATGCGTATTGTAGACCGTTTGAATGCTCCCTAATCTCTGAGACCCAGGGCATTCTTTTTCTTTGTTTAGTCTGTTTTGTCTCCGAACTTCATTTTGTGCAGTGTCTGCAGCTGTGTTTTCAAGTTCATTGATCTTTCTTCGATACTATCAGATCTGCTATTATCTCATCAAGGGTATTTGTAAACTTCAGGTGTTTTTTTCATCAGTACAGCAGTCATTTTTACATCCAGTTCCTCTCTGCGTCAAGCTTATGTTTTCCTTTACACCCTTGGACATACGGAACAAATTCGTAATGCCCGTGTTAGTGGCCTTTCTGTTAACACTCTCTTTCCTGTCACTGCTTGCTCTGCTCATATTGACTGATTTTTCTCTTAACTATGGGATTTTTCTGCCTCTTTGTATAGCTCATAATTTTAAAATATTGACCCTGAGCATCGTAGCCTTGCCTAGTCAGATCCTCTTGTATTCCCTTGAAGAGTATCGGGCTGCTTTAGAGAAGGCGGCTTACTTACTTAAAGATTAGTCTGCCTGGCGGAGGGCACAGCAACCCACTCTGGTATTCTAGCCTGGAGAATCCCCATAGGGTCACAAAGAGTTGGACGTGACTGAAGCAACTTAGCCCGCATGTGTGCAGGTTAGTTTGAGCCTTCAAAGATTTGTTTTTAGGTTCTTTTAGGGCAGCCCTAGTTTTTCTTCTAGAGACAATCTAGCTCCGCTTCTGCGGTGTAGTCTTTCTACGGTTCTTACTTGATGACTTGTGTTCAGTGAGGTCTCTCCACTCTTTAGCTGGAGGAAGCAAACAGTTTCCAGGCCTTTATGAGATTCCTGGTAATTTTTCTTTCCCTTGAGAATTGTTCTTACGTATGCTCATGAGATTTCACGCTGTACTTGGGGAGATTTGCTGTTGTCAGTAAGTTGTGTCTGACGCTTTACGACCCCGGGGACTGCAGCACACTAGTCTCCTCTGTCCTCTACCGTCTCTGAGTTTGCTTAGATTCTCACCCATTGAGTCGGTGATGCGCTCTAACCATCTCTTTCTCTGCTGCCCCCTTCTCCTTTTGCCGTCAATCTTTCTCAGCATCCAGAGATCTGCACTTGCCCGAGTCTCAGCTGGACTCTATGCAGATGGCCGAGCTCTTCCTCTCAGTAGCTCCCTCTTCTCTGGTAGATGAGGAGTAGCCCCACACTTTCTAACTGTCTTGGCCTCCCTCAAACCCCATCTGCCTTCCTAGCAAGTGCACTAGACTCCTTGCCTCTCCTCTCCATTCTGCAGTTTGGGGATTATCTCCAGGCACAAAGCTCGGCAATAGTAAGTCTCACCTTGTTTGTTCTTCTTTTTCCACAGTATTGGACTCCCCATTGTCGAATGTCTGAAAATAGTTCTTCCTTATGTGTTGTTCAATTTCTATTATCCAGAGCCTGTGGACTCAGTGTGCTGAGCGTGTGGTCTTAGTGGCCCCATGACATGCAGGATCTTAGTTTCCTGAGTAGGGATCGAACCCACGTCCCCTGCATTGGAAGATGGATTCGGCCACTGGCCCATCAGGGAAGTCCCTGTAGGATGGGCTCTTAATGGGCCCTTTTCCCTGGGGTATTGATGGACCAAGTGGGCCATCAGGGTTGGAGCCAGGTCAGTCACCGCTCCACGCAGAGGCACTGCAGCGTCATGGAACCTGGTCAAGGCAAATACAAGCTGCCCTTCGTGCACGCTCCGGGTGATCAGGCCAGAAGACCCTTTTTCTCCTTCATGCTGTGAGGGCATCGCAACCGTCATAGTGAGAGACGGGTGGGGAGGCAAACAAGACTGCACAGACCTGAGTTCAGCTCTTGCCTCTGCCACTTCCTAACTGGGCACCTGGGGTGACCTCTTTAGTATCTCTTAGTGGCATCAGTGTCCTTGGCTATAAGAGCAGGGTAGCGGTCGTGCCCACCCGGGGCTTCCCTCGTGGCTCAGTGGTAAAGAATCCGTCTGCCAATGCAGGGGACACGGGTTTGATCCCTGATCTGGGAAAATCCCACGTGACTTGGAGTAACTAAGCCTGTGCTCTAGAGCCCATAGGCCACAGTTACTGAGCCTACCTGCTGAGACTCCTGAGGCCCGCACACCTAGAGCCTGTGCTCTGCAGCAAGAGAAGCCAGCACAAGGCAGAGAAGCCATGCTTACCACAACTAGAGGAAGCCCATCAGCAGCGAGGGCCCAGCGCGGCCAAAACTGGATAGATACAATTATTTTTTTTAATCAAAAATTGTTTTTAATGGTGCTCACCCTACGCGGGCACTTTTTTATACAGCACCTGTGGATCTCGGGGTTCCTGACTCCTAACCGCAGCCCACACAGCACAATTTTAGGGAGTAGGTGCCTCCTTGGTGCCAGTTTGGCCTGTGTGACAACTGGGTGTTTGGTTACAAAGTCACAACTTGGCAGCTGGGTGCCTTTTGTTTATTGCCAGCTGCTGCCTCTGAGCTGATGAGCCTGAGCCCCGACCAGAGCCCCTTTCTTGGCCTTGGAGGTTAAGGACAATCTCCTCCAGCTTTGCCTAAATGCCCAGCCCTGGACATTCTTGACACAGGTTCTATTTCCTTGCAGGCTGGGAGTGGTGACCGTGTGTGCTGTGCCCATCGCTGTACCCTCTGGCACTCAGTACCGGGCTGAGCAAATAAGAGGCTCTCAGTGAAATTGTCTGGAACAAATGGCGGAACTCTCCCATGCCCTGTTGGTTATCACTGTATTGTTTTCTTTCCTGTTTCTAAATCCCCCCACTTCTTCCTCCAGCTCCTGGTTGGGCAATGGGACAGTTTCTCATGTCTGGGGGGATCCTGAGAAGTCCAGTGCTGGGAGGCTGGGCCTCAGTAGGATCAATGTGTTGAACAAAGACCTCCAAACCCCCTCACCTTCTGGGGCCAGGGAGCTGAGGAGGGTGGGGTCCAGGCCACCAGCCAGTCAGGCCCACCTTCTGGTCCTCTCCTGCTTCCCTGGAAGAAACCAAACATTCCTGTTCAGAGGCAGAAGATGCAGTTGGTTTGTGCTGGGGCACACGCTATAGACAATTGCGTATAATGTTACACATATGCACATTTATATGTACACGCACACGTGTAGACATGCACACTCACAAGTGCACATGTCTGAGATGGACAGCTTGATCAATTTCTCCCTGTGTATTGACCTGTGTGACCACCACCCAGATAAAGCTATGGATTCTGTCCAGTGCACTAGAAGGCTTCCTGATGCCATGAGGAGATGGGTGGAAACCATAGGGTTAAAAAAAAAAAGGAAAGAAGAATGCCTTCCTTCTTTTTAAAAAATATTCATTTCTTTATTTACTTTTGGCTCTTCTGGGTCTTTGTTGCTGCCTGGGCTACTCTCTAGTTACGGTGCCTGAGCTTCTCACTGCGGTGGCTTCTCTGGTCGCAGAACACAAGGTCTGGGTGTGAGCGCTTCAGCAGTTGCAGCTCCCAGGCTCCAAAGCACAGGCTCCGTAGTTGTGCCCTGGGCTTACTTGCTCCGCAGCATGTGGGACCTTCCTGGATCAGGGGTCGAACCTGTGTCTCCTGCCCTGGGAGGTGGATTCTTTACCACTGAGTCACCAGGGAAGCCCACCTTCCTTCTTTTCAAAACATATGGGGGCATGTTGGGCAAATAAGAAAGCTTCAAGCCACCTGGGCTGCCCCATCACAGCGTCCCTGGATGACCGGCGGTCAGCGAGGGCATCTTGCTTGTCAGATAAGAGCTCTGCGCTGTGATTGGCTTCTGCCCCGCGGGATTCCAAGAATGGGTGACTGGGTGAAGGAGGCTGCACCTGCCTGTGACTCTCAGCTGATTTCTCCTGGGACATCCCAGCTCCCAGTACACCGTGCTCCCTGCCCCATGCTGGGTTGGGGGAGGTAGCATGGCGGGGTGGGCAGAGAGGGGGCAGGACACAGCCTCCACCTTCACCAAGCCACCTCTGGGACTCGGATGGAGGGCATCCCTTTTTCCACTTCTGGTGCTCCAGTGCCCAAACAGAAGGAAGAGGAACAGACCATAGAGGCTACCAGCAGGCCAGACTGCCTGGAGCGGAGGCTGGACCCTCAAGGAGCAAAGGTGGAGTCAGGGTCTCATCACGTCTGGTCCCAGAGCTGGCACTGCCCACCCAAATGGCGGTGTCAGGCATCCGCCTCCACCCGCGGCCTGGTCCCCCTCCCCGGGACCCCAGCCAGACCTTACGCTCGAGGCTCTCTGCTAACTGTCCTTTCCCACCTTCACACCTTTGCTCACGTGAACTGCACCCTTCCCCACCCCCCTTCCTGAAAGCCAAGAGCCCGTTGGGCCCAGGCCATGGCCACAGCCCAAACCAGCCCACCTGGTGGGGCCACGGTTGGCTTCCCCTGGGTCCCGAGCACCAGGGAGCTGCAGGGAGGAGGCAGCAGGGCCCTGGCAGCCGCCAGCCAGGCGCTGAGCTGATCTGCACGCGTCTCAGGCTGGGGAAAGGGCTCGCCTGGGGTCAGCGCAATCGATATCTCATCTGCGGCCCTCCTAGCGGAAGTGATGGCTATTGGAACATGGTAATGGGTGTTGTCTAGTGGAAGAGACTAATCTTCCCAGCTGTGGTGGGCTCTGCAGGTGGCCTTGCCGCTGCTCACTGGCGGCTGCCGCCCGGAGGGTCCAGGCACTTTTAAAGCCACAGCGGCCTCGCTGCATGCTGGCTTCTGTCCTGGTTTCCCGGCAGCTTCCTGGCACGCCTCGGAGGTGACCCTGACCCTGTTTTTCTGGGCACATCTGGGGAGACCGAAGCCAGTGATTCACCCAGGGTCACTCCGTCAGTCAGCCAAGGGCCAGAAATAGATTCTGGTCTTTAGACTCCTGAGCCGGTACTACACGACACACTGGCCACGGCTAACTACAGCTTTGGGCCATACTTGGCCTTTCGGTATGTCAGGGTTTTCCGCTGTCTGGCTCAATGCTTCTTAAAAAAATAAGCTTCAAACGCCATCGCTGTTGGCCATAGTCGCTACCGCTCCCTAACGTCTTGTGCTACCCCTGCTTTACACGTCTCGTTCCCTGTCTGACCTTAGGTCACTGAAGCCAAGGTCTTGGCATAGAGGGGTGAGGAGGAAGAGAACCGGCCTCTTCCCCTGGAGAAGAGGAGCCACTACCCCGCCTTCCTTACCCTGGTTCACGAGCCACAGAGTTCTGATAGGCTGTAAGCCCCATGAAAACAAGGGCTGCGTCTGTTTTGCCCACAGCTGTGGATGACCTTCAAGGGCACATTTCAAAAACATTAACTGAGCAGCTTCTATATTCCAGGCCCCATGCCAGGTCCTGGAAAATATCAGCCCAGCTAACACAGATGCTGGAGTGGCTTTCACAGCCTCACAAGCTGTAAAAAGGACATTTGAAAAGAAAGGGAGGGACTCCCCTGGTGGTCTAGTGGTTAGGGAGGAAGTCCTAGACCACCAGGGAAGTCCTTCCCTTTCTTCACCTTCCAATGCAGGGGTGTGGATTCAGTCTCTGGTCAGGGAACTAAGATCCCACATGCCTCATGGCCAGAAAATCGGGACACAACAGAAGTAACATTGTAGCAAATTCAATAAAGACTTTTTTAAATGGACCACATTTTTAGAAATCTTGAAAAGGAACCCAGAGGTTGTGAAATCCAAGCCCTTTGTTTTACATTTGAGGGAAACTGAGGCCCCAAAAGATTAAGGGATCCAAGTCCACCCAGCAACTGATCTTAATTTTAACATCAGCAGCTTCACCTGCATCAGTGGTAACTCGGCAGTAAGTACTAACCCTCTGGGGGCAGGGGAGTGGTGAGGGGTGTAGCCCTAGATGCTTGTAGCCTCAAGCAGCTTGATGTCTTAGGAAGCTGTTGACATTGACTCTGAATTGACTCTGCCACTGAGTTGCTGGGTGGACTTAGATCCCTTAACCTTTTGGGGTCTCAGTTTCCCCAAATATAAAACAAAGGGCTTGGATTTCACAACCTCTGGGTTCCCTTTGTGTTTTTTAAAGATTTTTTAAAAATGTGGACCATTTTAAAATCTGTATTGAATTTGTTACAGTGTTACTTCTGTTGCTTGTGTTCTGATTTTCTGGCCATGAGGCCTGTGGGATCTTAGTTCCCGGGCTGGGGATGGAACCCACGTCCTGTACATCGGAAGGTGAAGCCCCTCCCTTTCTTTTCAAATGTCCTTTTTACAGCTCGTGAAGCTGTGAAAGCCACTCCAGCATCCTCCTCTCCATATGGCTCCAGGGTCCCCTCTGGTGACAGCCGGGAAATCTCAGTGAGGTCAGGTCAGAACTTTAGACGTGGTTCCAGCCCATTTGTCTGAGTTCCAGACGAGCCCAGGCAGGCCAGTGAGAAAGGACTCTGGGCTCATTTTGTTGTTGATTTTTGAAATGCTGGAGCTGTGTTTTGCCACAGGGGGTGCGATGTTTCTTGATAAATAGGCGGATTCCTAAGTTGGGCCCTTCTTGTCTATTTTACAAGCTACCTGGGTGATTCTGATGCTCGCTGAAATTTGAAAACCATAGGCCCAGAGAGACAGTGGCCGATTGCATCTACAGAAGGGGAGGCCTGATAAAGGGGGCCCTGTGATGGTTCCTAATCACCCACCTTGCCTCCATCGGATCTGGGAGGGGCCGAGTGCCTGTGTGTTTAAATTACCCAGGACTCTGCAGACTCAGCTGCACTGGCCATGCTTACCAGCCTCCCTAAGGAAGAGGGACAGAGGTTCCAGGGCCCTGGAGTGCTCGCTGCAGACCCATGGTGACAGTGGAGAGCACAGTGGTTGCAAACTCTAGTTAGAACTCAGGTGGACCTGGATTTGGAGCTGATTACTTCATCTCTCTGAGCCTCAGTTTCCCCATCTGTAAAATGGGCCGAATAATTGTACTTACTGTTTGAGGCTGGCCTGAGGAATAAATAATACACTTAGCTGAAAACAGGGCAGGCCCCTGGTAACTGTCCAAGAAATGAGAACTGTTGTTCTATTATTATTGGGCCTTCCGGGTAGCACCAGTGGTTAAAAAAAAAAAAAAAAAACACCATCTGGCAATGCAAGTAGATGTTAAGAGACGAGGGTTCAATCCCTGAGTTGGGAAAATCCACTGGAGGAGGGCACAGCAACCCACTCCAGTATCTGTGCTTGGAGAATCCCATGGACAGAGGAGCCTGGTGAGCTACAGTCCATAGGGTCGCACAGACTGAAGCAATTCAGTGTGCTTGCACGTTCTATTACTATCACTACCTTCTATTTTTTTCGGCCATGCTGCGAAGCAGGCGAGATCTTAGTTCCGCGTGCAGGGATCAAACCCGCGCTCCCCTTCAGTGGAAGCCTGGTGTCTGAACCGCTGGGGCATCAGGGAGGTCCTTGTTAAATTATTATTAATTATCGTAACTCCGCCAACACCCCCCACACACACTTGCTTCCTCCTGGGCCCCTCCCCCCACACCCTGACCCCGGGGTGGGTGCAGGCGCCAATTGTGACTAATCTCGACATTAGTCACCCCCACCGGGGCTCCCAGGGACCCAGACGGCCACTCAGTTAAGACGGTAATGAAGTGGCTGCAACGCAGGAGGTCTTCCCATCTGGGACCCCAGCTGACCCGACTCCTGCCTGAGGTTTGAGAAATCGCCGTGCGGACTCCAGAACTCCCAGCCCGGCTGTTTATGCCCTATGTGATCGTTTATTTATGTCCATGGCGCACAGGACGGGCCGGCTCCCATCTCCGTTTGTTCTCAGCGTTCTTCCCCAGGGCCTCACCCTGCTCTTGCCAGACCTGATCATGAAGACAGATGTCCCCACCATGGCTGCGGCCAAGGCAGCCCCCAGCCCTTTGGCACCACTCAGAGGTTGGGGTGGGGGTGATGAGACAGGCGTAGGGGTCCACCCCTTTCTCAGGGTGGGAGTGACCCAAGGGTGACCCTCTTACAGCAGTGGGTAAGAGACTGTGAGGTCCCAGGAAAGCTTTGGAAATAAACACAGGTGGGCTCCATGCTGGGCACTGCCTCCACTCGATAGGTGACCCCTCTTGGGGGAACATGATTGCTTCCTCCTCTCTTAAAAAAAAAAAATTTTGTATTGAAGTGTAACTGATTTACAATGGTGCTTTAATTTCTGTTGCACAGCAGAGTGACTCAGTTACACACATACGTACATTCTTTTTTCATACTCTTTCCCATTATGCTTTGTCCCGTTGTTGAATCTAGTTCCCTGTGCTACACAGGAGGACGCTGCCACTTACGCATCCTATTTGTAATAGTTGGCATCTCCTAACCCCAAATGCCCATTTCCTGCTCGTGCACCCTCACCCCTTGGCAGCCGCAAGTCTGCAGTCCAGGTCTGGGTCTCTCTGTCTCGAAGGTAGGTTCGCTCATGCCGTAGTTTAGATTCCCCGTGTGCGATGCCACATGGTAAGTGAAGTAAGTCAGAAAGGAGGCTTTTGTTTTATTCGATGGGCTGCTTCCTTTATTCGATGACTCTTTATTCCCCGTGTCCTAGAGGCTCTGCATTATTCTAGGTGCCAAGGACACACCCGAAGCCACCCCCTACCTCCTTGTCCCAGAGGGATGGTGGTGGTTTAGTTGTTAAGTCGTGTCCAACTTTCTGCAACCCCGTGGACGGCAGCCCGCCAGCCTCTGTCCATGGGATTCTCCAGGCAAGAATACTGGCGTGGGTTGCCATTCCCTTCTCCAGGGGATCTTCAGGACCCAGGGCTCGAACCTGCATCTCCTGCATTGCAGGCGGACTCTTTACTGCTGAGCCATCATGTTGGACAGTGGTCCGAGCCGCCTCCAAGGACAACGAGCAGGGGTGGCCATGTGAGAATTGCAGGGAAGGGCATTCCAGGCAGAGTGAACACCACGTACCCTGGAGGTTCAAGCATCTAAACGGGCTGAGTGGGTTCAGGAGTGAAAGAATGAGGGCCTGAGGAGGTGGGTGCAGCAGGTGGCCCAGGGCTCCACGGCCCCTGGGTTTACCCTAACAGCATCCGGAACAATGGGTGGCTCACATGGTTGAGAAGAGCATCCCCAAACCCAAGAGTCCTGCCCTCAGAGATCTGAGCCCCTTAGCCCCATCCTCCCTTCCCTCCTGCATCCAGGACTCAGTGAGGCCAGTTGCCCTGCCCTTGGGACCATGTTGGCCCCATGTGCCCTTAGGGGCAGGGTCTCTCTGCGTCGAGGGGGGGGGGTCCCTGCTCTGTCTGAGCCTTCCCAACAAGGCGGCTTTGTCTGACAGCTCAGAGGACCCCAGCACTCCACCCTAAGCCCCCTGCAGTGGCCTGAACAGAGCTCTGAAAGGCGGCTTTATCTGTGTCCCGGGGCAGGTTCCTGGGAAGCAGGCGACCAGGGCTGGCACACGGGCTGGGCAGCAGCCTCAGGCCTGACTCCGGGGGCCGCAGATGTAGAAAGAGGCCAGGGACCGATGGCTGCCCTGAGAGGGTACAGTCTGTCAAACCCCCGCCCCAGAGGGGGGCAAGCGGACTCCTCAGGCATGCCGCCACCCTCCCTACCCCTGCAATCTGCTCCCTCCATCGCACTGGTCAGTGACATGGCCCTTTGCGCAGCCCCTGCCCTTTGGGAGGAGGGAGGCAGATAAGGCTGAGCCCCCTGTACCCAGATCTCGAGGGCCTGCTCCCCACTCCCTTTCTCTGGTCCTGGGAAGCAACAGGGTAGAAACAGACCATTGGGGAGGGCAGCCTTCCAAATGAAAAGGAGCTTCGCAAAAGACCTGTGCACCCTTGTGGCTCATAAAGAATCTGCCCGCTAATGCAGGGGACGTGGGTTCCATCTCTGATCCGGGGAAGATCCCACGTGCCACGGAGCAACTAAGTCCGTGTGCCACAACTACTGAGCCTGTGCTCTAGTCCGGGAACCACAGCTACTGAAGCCCGCATGCCCTAGACCCTGTGCTCTGCAACAAGAGACGCCCCTGCAATGGGAAGCCTGCGCATCACAGCTAGAGAGGAGCCCGCACTCACCGCAACCAGAGAGAAGCCTGCACGGCAAAGAAGACCCGACACAGCCAAAACTAAACAGTAAATAAATAAAATATGTTTTAAAAAGAAAGAAAGGCCTGTGCCCTGAGCCACCCTTTGGCGGGCTGGAGGTGAGGATGAGAACAAGAAAGAAATTCTTCCAGCAGTATCTCTGTCCATCCCTGCTTGCTGCTGCTGCTGTAAGTCACTTCAGTCGTGTCCAACTCTGTGTGACTGCATAGACAGCAGCCCACCAGGCTCCCCCGTCCCTGGGATTCTCCAGGCAAGAACACTGGAGTGGGTTGCCATTTCCTTCTCCAATGCATGAAAGTGAAAACTGAAAGTGAAGTCGCTCAGTCGTGTCCAACCCTCAGCGACCCCATGGACTGCAGCCCACCAGGCTCCTCCATCCATGGGATTTTCCAGCCCTGCTTAGCCCCGGTTAATATTCCCCGTGGTCATGATGTCCATGACTTGCCTCCCTGGGTTAACCTCTAAGGTCCACACCTTTCTGCAGGGGAGGGCAGTCCCATTTTCTAGATATGGATGCAGCCTCTTTAGGCAAAGAGGTTAGACTCTCTGCCTAAAGGCACCCAGCTGGTGAGAAGCAGAGCCAGGATTTGAACCCAAGAATGTCTGAGGCCAGAGCCCAGGCCCCGAGTGCCATGCCTACCAGCTGAGCTGGGTCTGCCCACAGACAACAGCAGCGGGGTGGAGAAGCCACACGTCAGCACCATCTGTGGACACACTAGGTGGAAGAATCAGGAGGACGCCTGGTCATCCTCCTGTGGGGAACCTGATTACTGCTATTATCTACTTACTAGCCCTTCTTTAAGGGACTCTGTTCTCTCTGACAAAAAGTGAGATCATCAGCACCACCAAACTGTACACTTAATTAGTTAAGATGGTAAATTGTGTTTTGTGTATTTTATCACATTTTTCATAAAAGCTTTAATACTCAAACATTTTTAAAAAGTGAGTTTAGCAAAGCTTCAAAAGGCGCTAAGCCTATATACAATGGAATATTACTCAGCCATTAAAAAGAATGAAAGAATGCCATTTGCAGCGATAGAGATGGGCCTAGAGATTCTCGTACTGAGTGAAGTGAGCCAGACAGAGAGAGACGAATGTCAGTGATATCGCTTACATGCAGAATCTAAAAAGATGACGCAAATGAAATTATTTACAAAACAGAAATAGACTCACAGACTTAGAGAACAAACTTATGGTTATGGTGGCAGGGATAGTAGGGCTTGACTGGAGAAGGCAATGGCACCCTACTCCAGTACTCTTGCCTGGAAAATCCCATGTGGGATTTTCGCTGGTGGGCTGCAGTCCATAGGGTTGCTAAGAGTTGGACACGACTGAGCGACTTCACTTTCACTTTTCACTTTCATGCATTGGAGAAGGACATGGCAACCCACTCCAGTGTTCTTGCCTGGAGAATCCCAGGGACGGGGGAGCCTGGTGGGCTGC
>SJYA01012484.1:0-11582 GCA_006410615.1 Neotragus moschatus
GTCTGATTCTAACTGCTGCTTTTTGACCTACAAGCAGACTTCTTAGGAGAAAGGTAAAGTGATCTGGTATTCCCATTTCCTGAAGAAGTTTCCACAGTTTGTTGTGGTCCACACAGTGAAAGGCTTTAGCATAGTCGGTGAAGCAGAGGGAAATGTTTTTTCTGGGATTCCCTTGCTTTCTCTATGATCCAATGGATGTTGGCAATTTGATCTCTGGGTGTTCAAACCAGTTTGTATATCTAGAATTTCTCAGTTCTTGTACTGTTGAAACTTAGCTTGAAGGATATTGAGCATTACCTTGCTAGCAAATGAGATGAGTGCAATTGCATGATAGGTTGAACATTCTTTGGAATTGTCTTTCTTTGGGATTGCAATGAAAACTGACCTATACCAGCACTGTGGTCGCTGATGAGCTTTCCAAATTTGCTGACATGTTGAATCCAGCACATTTACAGCCTCATTCTTTAGGAATTTTAAGCAGCTCAGCTGGAACTTCATCACCTTCCTTAGCGTTTCTTGTAGTGATGCTTCCTAAAGCCCACTTGACGTCATACTCCAGTATCTGGCTTTATGTGAGTTACCCCAGCAACATCCCTATCCTGGTCATTATGAACATTTTTGTGTAGTTCTGTGCATTCTTGCCACCTCTTCTGATCTCATCTGCTTCTGTTAGGTCTTTGACTTTTCTGTCCTTTATTGTGCCCATCTTTGCATGAAGTGTTCCTCTGGTATCTCCACTGTTTTTGAAGAGATATATACTGTTTACAATTCTATTGTTTTCCTCTAATTCTTGCGCTATTCACTTATGAAGACTTTCTTATCTCTCCTTGCTATTCTCTCAAAGTCTGCATTCCACTGGGTATATATTTCCCTTTCTCCTTAGCCTTTCACCTCTCTTATTTTCTCAGCTATTTTTAAGGCCTCCTCTGGAAACTACTTAGCCTTTTCACATTTGTTTTTCTTGAGGATGGTTTTGATGACCACCCGTACAATGTTACAAACCTCCATCCATAGTTCTTCAGGTTACCAGACCTAATCTCTTGAATCTATTTTTCCTCCCCACTATGTAATCATAAGGGATTTGATTTATGTCATAGCTGAATGTTCTAGTGGTTTTCCTTACTTTCTTCAAATTAAACATGAATATTGTTTGCTTCTGCTTAAGCATTGCTTCCAGATCACCACCCATCACTCCCAGTGGGTGTGAAGTAAAAACACACAATTTGAGGCCTGTTAACCTGGGTTTGTCCTTGGCTTTTCACATGCTTAGCTGTGTGAGCTTGATCAAGTCTCTTAACCTCAGTTTCCTCATCTGGAAAATGCGCACTCTGATGATAATTCCACCTTCTAGATTGTATGTGTGCCTGCAAAGAGTAAGTGGCCCTGAGAGGGCTTTCTGGATTCCTGAGTCTGGAACAAATATAAATTATTCTGCACATGGGGAGAAGGAAATCTTCTGTTTAGAGGTTATCACTGCCATCCACAAGGCTAAATATTAATTCAAGCCAAATGACATCTATTTCTGAACCCTGACCGGAACTCTGACTGAGCCTATGCTTCTGTTTTCTGGGCTCACATGAAAGATAATGATTACTGTCTCAGATTACCCCCTTCTTCAGCCTTACCAGTCAGCCTTTCCTTGTCAACTACTTCTCCCCTGAAATCACACTGCAAGGAAACTTGTAAAGGCTCTTGTTTTCTTGTCAGTTTCCCACATCCTCAGCATAGCAACAAGTAGCTGTTATGGCTACTTTTCATAGCAACAACTATGGCAACCTGTACAGTCCAATCTCAGCCTGTTAAGTGAATCTTTCCCCATTTGGCCTCTCATGTTTAAATTACCTATAGTTGCCTTAGTAATCATCTTATGCTTGCTGTTTAATGTCAAAATATGTATGGACCTGATTTAGTTTTCTTTCCCAAGCATAATTCCAACCATGCAATTAGGTAACCAAACATTTAGTCATCTAACTACCCACAGGAATTGACAAAAGCAAACCACCCATCATGCGTTGCTCATTGGCCCCAAAACACTATTGAAATGATCTCTGAAACAATGCGATACATTGGTATGTACACTCCAGAAGGGACACTTTTCTCTGGATTTGTTTTCCATCTAGAGGAGAATGTCTACCATAAGCCTGGCCTTCCAGGAGGTGGTCATCTAATTTTTCAAATTCAGCCCACTCCAGATTCCTTCCACATCCCTCAGTACAATTTAGAGGAAAGACTCAGTCAAAGTTCTCACTCCTGCATAAAGCAGTTTTTTGGGGTTTTTTAAGAAAACAATATTTGGTAACACATTCAAAATCTTGTGCTCCTTGCCTTGGATTGAAGCACGTACACCAGAGGATGGGAAGCCTCCCCTTACACCTAAAGCTTTCACCACTCCCACCAGGGCCACAGGCTTGACTGGACCCCAAAGACTTCTGCCTGCTCCCTGATGTCCTCTGTACATTAGTTCAGTTCAGTCCCTCAGTCATGTCCAACTCTTTTCTATATCACAGGGTGCAGTATGCCAGGTTTCCCTGTCCATCACCAACTCCCAGAGCTTGCTCAGACTCATGTTCATCAGATCGGTGATGCCACCAAACAATTTCATCTTCTGTCTTCCCCTTTGCCTTCTGTCTCTAATCTTTCCCTGCATCAGGATCTTTTCTAATGAGTCATTTTTTCCCATCAATTGGCCAAAGTATTGGAGGTTCAACTTCAGCATCAGTCCTTCCAATGACTATTAAGGACTAATTTCTTTTAGCGTGGACTGGTTGAAACTACTTGCAGTCCACGGGACTCTCAAGAGTCTTATCCAATACTACAGCTTAAAAGCATCAATTCTTTGATACTCAGCTTTCTTATGGTCCAACTCTCACATCCACTCACAATTTCTGGTAAAACCATAGTTTTGACTATACAGACATTTGCTGGTAAAGTAATGTCTCTGCTTTTTAGTATGTTGTTGGGTTTTTCATGGCTTTTCTTCCAAGGAGCTAGCGACTTTTATTATTATTTTTTCACAACTGTGGTCACTATCTACAGTGATTTTGGAGCCCAGGAAAATAAAGTCTGTCACTGTTTTCATTGTTTTTCCAGGTATTTGCCATGAAGTGATGGAACTGGATGCCATGATCTTCATTTTTTGATCTGTAGTTACCACATCAAGACCATCCCAAAGAAAAATAAATGCAAAAAGGGAAAATGACTGCCTGAGGAGGCCTGACAAATAATTTAGAAAAGAAGAGAAGCAAAAGGCAAAGGAGAAAAGAAAGACTCATCTGAATGCAGAGTTCCAAAGAATAGCAAGAAAGGAATTTAAAAAACCCTTCCTAAGTGATCAGTGCAAAGAAATAAAGGAAAACATTAGAATGGTAAAAACCAGAGATCTCTTCAAGAAAATTAGAGATAGGGAAGGAATGTTTCAGGCAAAGATGAGCACAATAAAAGAGAGACAAGGGATGGACCTAACAGAAGCAGAATATATTAAGAAGAGGTTGAAAGAATACATAGAAGAATTGAACAAAAAGATATTAATGACCAGGATAACCACGATGGTGTGATCACTCATTTAGAGCTAGACAATACTGAAATGCGAAGTCAAATGGATCTTCAGAAGCATCACTAAGAGAAAATCAAGTAGGTGTGATGGCATTTCAGTAGGCCTATATCAAATCCTAAAAGATGATGCTGTTAAAGTGCTGCACTCAATATGCCAGCATATTTGGAAAACTCAGCAGTGGCCACCGGACTGGAAAGGTCATTTTCCTTGCAATCCTCATAAAAGGTGATTTTAAAGAATATTCAACTACCACACAGTTGCACTCATCTCACATGCTACCAAAGTAATTTTTCCAAGCAAGTCTTCAACAATACATGAACTGTGAAATTCCATATGTTCAAGCTGGATTTGGAAAACACAGAGGAACCAGAGATCAAACTGCCAACATTTGCTAAATGAGAGAAAAACCAAGAGGATTCTAGAAAAACACCTACTTCTGCTTTATTGGCCATGCAAAAGCCTTTGACTATGTGGATCACAACAAACTGTAGAAAACTTACAGAGATGGGAATAGCAGACTACCTTACCTGCCTTCTGAGAAATCTGTATGCAGGTCAAGAAGCAACAGTCAGAACTGAACATGGAAAACCAGACTGGTTCCAATTCAGAAAAGGAATATGTAAAGGCTGTATATTGTCACCTTGCTTATATAACTTATATGTAGAGTAAATCATGTGAAATGCCCAAATGGATGAAGCACAAGCTGGAATCAAGATTGCTGGGAGAAAGAAATATCAGTAACTTCAGATATGCAGAAGACACCACCTTCATTGCAGAAATTGAAGAGGAACTAAATAGCCTCTTGATAAAAGTGCAATAGGAGAGCAAAACATTTGGTTTAAACTTCACATTAAGAAAATGAAGATCATGGCATTTATTCCCATCACTTCATGGCAAATAGATGGGGAAACAAAGGAAAGAGTGAGAGACGTTATTTTCTGAAATCACTGCAAATGATGACTGCAGTCACGAAATTAAAAGATGCTTGCTCTTTTGAAGAAAAACTATGACAAAATTATACAAATATTTTAAAAGTAGACACATTACGTTGCTGAAAATGTTCAGTATAATCAAAGCTATGATTTTTCTTGTTATGTATGGATATGACAGTTGCTCCATAAAGAATGGTGAGCAATGAAGAATTGATGGTTTTGAACTGTGGCATTGCACAAGACTCTTGAGAGTCCCTTGGACTGCAAGGAGATCCACCCAGTCATCCTAAAGGATGAATATTCCTGAATATTCATTGGAAGGACTGATGCTGAAATTGAACCTCCAATACTTTGGCCAACTGATGTGAAGAACTGACTCATTAGAAAAGACCCTGTTACTGGGCAAGATTAAAGGCAGGAGGAGAGAGGATGAGAGAGGATGAGATGGTTGGAATGATGGATGGAATCACCAACTCGATGGACATGAGTTTGCCCAAGCTCCAGGAGTTGGTGAAGAACAGAGAGCCCTGGCGTGCTACAGTCCATAGGGTTGCAAAGAGTCAGACATGACTGAGCAACTGAACTGAACTGAACTGAACTGAACATATAGCAAATACTATTTGTAATAGGCATGTTTCTCCAGCAAGACTGAGGCTCCCTATGGCCCCAACATATATCCCCAATCAAGTTTGCACCCATGCACAGAAGTAAGTGCCTAACATTCACAAGGCATTCAGTGAGTTCTGATTGCAGGGGGATCTCTGTTTTAGTTGACATAAATGATTAAAGGACACATTTATCCTCCTGTCTCTAATAACTCCAAAGTAGGAAAGACAAATGAAAGAATATTGTTTTACATCAAACATCTGGCAGCAGAGAACAGATTCCTGAGGTGGGAAGCAAGCAAGGAGAGTTCTACAATTTCTCCAACTCTAGAAATAATTTCCAGCACATACATTGAAGTTGTACCTAGGCAGAGACAAACAGTATCCCCAAGAAGAGAGATTTATGGCTCCATATAACTAGAGTTCACAGGAGAGAGCTACATACAGAGAACTGTAGGAAGGTACAGGTGATACCCTTCCAGTTTTCTGCAGAGAGTTGATAGTACTGGTCTGAATTACAGGGAACAATCCTTGAGTCTCAAATTGCACCAAGTTGGAGGCTAATTACTTTACAATATTGTACTGTTTGACATACATTGACATAAATCCACCACAGGTGTACATGTGTTTCTCATCCTAAACCCCTTCCCACCTCCCTATCTATACCATCACTCTGGGTCATCCCAGTGCACCAACCCCAAGCATCCTGTATCATGCATCAAACCTGAACTGGTGATTCATTTCACATATGATAATATACATGATTCAATGCCATTCTCTCAAATCATCCTACCCTTGACCTCTCCCACAGCGTCCAAAAGATTATTCTATACATCTGTGTCTCTTTTGCTGTCTCACATACAGGGTTATTGTTACCATCTTTTCTAAATTTCATATATATGTGTTAGTATACTGTATTGGTGTTTTTCTTTCTGGCTTACTTCACTCTGTATAACAGGCTCCAGTTTCATCCACCTCATTAGAGCTGATTCAAATGCATCAGCAAGCAACAGTTAGAACTGGACATGGAACAACAGACTAGTTCCAAATAGGAAAAGGAGTATGTCAATGGTGTATATTGTCACCCTGGTTATTTAACTTATATGCGGAGTACATCATGAGAAACGCTGGACTGGAAGAAACACAAGCTGGAACCAAGATTGCCGGGAGAAATATCAATAACCTCAGATATGCAGATGACGCCACCCTTATGGCATAAAGTGAAGAGGAACTAAAAAGCCTCTTGATGAAAGTGAAAGAGGAAAGCGAAAAAGTTGGCTTAAAGCTCAACATTCAGAAAATGAAAATCATGGCATCTGGTCCCATCACTTCATGGGAAATAGCTGGGGAAACAGCGGGAACAGTGTCAGATTTTATTTTTTTGGGCTCCAAAATCACTGCAGATGGTGACTGCAGCCATGAAATTAAAAGACGCTTACTCCTTGGAAGAAAAGTTACGACCAACCTATATAGTATATTGAAAAGCAGAGACATTACTTTGCTGATTAAGGTCCATCGAGTCAAGGCTATGGTTTTTCTTGTGGTCATGTGGATGTGAGAGTTGGGCTGTGAGGAAGGCTGAAATCTGAAGAACTGATGCTTTTGAACTGTGGTGTTGGAGAAGACTCTTGAGAGTCCCTTGGACTGCAAGGAGATCCAACCAATTCATTCTGAAGGAGATCTGCTCTGAAATTTCTTGGAAGGAATGATGCTAAAGCTGAAATTCCAGTACTTTGTCCACCTCATGTGAAGAGTTGACTCATTGGAAAAGACTCTGATGCTGGGAAGGATTGGGGGCAAGAGGAGAAGGGGACGACCAAGGATGAGATGGCTGGATGGCATCACAGACTCGATGAACGTGAGTCTGAGTGAACTCTGGGAGATGGTGATGGACAGGGAGGCCTGGCATGCTGCGATTCATGGGGTCACAAAGAGTCAGACATGACTGAACTACTGAACTAAACTGAACTGAACTGAGTACTTCGTTGTGTGTATGTATCACAGCTTTCTTATCCATACATCTGCTGATGGACATCTAGTTTGTTTCCATGTCCTGGCTATTATAAACAGTGATGCAATGAACATTGGGGTACACATGTCTCTTTCAGTTCTGGTTTCCTTGGTGCATATGCCCAGTAGTAGGATTGCTGGGTCATAAGGCAGTTCTATTTCCAGTTTTTAAAGTAATCTCACACTGCTCTCCATACTGGCTGTAGTAGTTTGCATTCCCACTAACAGTGTAATATTTCTCTTTTCTCCACATCTTCTCCAGCATTTATTGCTTGTAGACATTTGGATAGCAGGAATTCTGACTGGCGTGAAATGGTACCTCATTGTGGTTTTGATTTGCATTTCTCTGATAATGAGCGATGTTGAGTATCTTTTCATGTGTTTGTTAGATTCAATGCAATCCCTTTCAAGCTACCAATGGTATTTTTCACAGAGCTAGAACAAATGATTTCACAATTTGTATGGAAATACAAAAAAATAAAAACCTTGAATAGTCAAAGCAATCTTGAGAAAGAAGAATGGAACAGGAAGAATCAACCTGCCTGACTTCAGGATCTACTACAAAGCCACAGTCATCAAGACACTATGGTACTGGCACAAAGACAAAAATATAGATCAGTGGAACAAAATAGGAAGCCCAGAGATAAATCCACACACCTATGGACATCTTATCTTTGACAAAGGAAGCAAGAATATACAATGGAGTAAAGACAATCTCTTTAACAAGTGGTGCTGGGAAAACTGGCCAATGACTTGTAAAAGAATGAAACTAGAACACTTTCTAACACCATACACAAAAATAAACTCAAAATGGATTAAAGATATAAACGTACAACCATAAACTATAAAACTCATAGGGAAAACAGGCAAAACACTCTCCATCATAAATCACAGCAGGATCCTCTATAACCCACCTCCCAGAATATTGGAAATAAAAGCAAAGTAAACAAATGGGACCTAATTAAAATTAAAATCCTCTGCACAACAACAGAAACCATAAGTAAGATGAAAAGACAGCCTTCAGAATGGGAGAAAATAATAGCAAATGAAACAACTGTAAAGAACTAACCTCAAAAATATATAAGCAACTCCTGCACCTCAATTCCAGATAAATAAATGACCCAATCAAAAAATGGACCAAAGAACTAAACAGATATTTCTCCCAAGAAGACACACAGATGGTTAACAAACACGTGTGTCTTTCAATTCTGGTTTCCTTGGTGTGTATGCTCAGCAGTGGGGTTACTGGGTTGTATGGCAGTTCAATTACCAGTTTTTTAAGGAATCTCCACACTGTTCTCCAGAGTGGCTATACCTGTGTGCATTCCCACCAACAGCATAAGAGGGTTACTTTTTTTCCACACCCTCTCCAGCATTTACTGCTTGTAGACTTTTGGATAGCAGCCATTCTGACTGGCATGAAATTGTACCTCACTGTAGTTCTGATTTGCATTCCTCAGATAATGAGTGATGTTGAGCACCTTTTCATGTGTTTCTTAGCCATCGGTATGTCTTCTTTGGAGAAATGTCTGTTTAGTTCATTGGCCCATTTTTTGAATGTGTCATTTATTTTTCTGGAATTGAGCTGCAGGAGTTGCTTGTATATTTTTGAGATTAATTCTTTGTCAGTTGCTTCATTTGTTAATATTTTCTCCCATTCTGAAGGCAGTATTTTCACCTTGCTTATAGTTTCCTTTGTTGTGCAGAACCTGTCCATTTTAATTAGGTCCCACCAGTTTTCTTTTTGATTTTATTTCCAATATTCTGGGAGGTGGGTTATAGAGGATCCTGCTGTGATTTATGACGGAGAGTGTTTTGCCTATGTTTTCCCTATGAGTTTTATAGTTTCTGGTTGTACGTTTATATCTTTAATCCATTTTGAGTTTATTTTTGTGTATGGTGTTAGAAAGTGTTCTAGTTTCATTCTTTTACAAGTCATTGGCCAGTTTTCCCAGCACCACTTGTTAAAGAGATTGTCTTTACTCCATTGTATATTCTTGCTTCCTTTGTCAAAATAGGAAGCCCAGAGATNAATCCATTTTGAGTTTATTTTTGTGTATGGTGTTAGAATGTGTTCTAGTTTCATTCTTTTACAAGTGGTTGACCAGTTTTCCCAGCACCACTTGTTAAAGAGATTGTCTTTACTCCATTGTATATTCTTGCTTCCTTTGTCAAAGATAAGGTGTCCATAGGTGTGTGGATTAATCTCTGGGCTTTCTATTTCATTCCGTTGATCTATACTTCTGTCTTTGTGCCAGTACCATAGTGTCTTGATGACTGTGGCTTTGTAGTAGATCCTGAAGTCAGGCAGGTTGATTCCTCCTGTTCCGTTCTTCTTTCTCAAGATTGCTTTGGATATTTGATGGTTTTTGTATTTCCATACAAATTGTGAAATTATTTGTTCTAGCTCTGTGAAAATTACTGTTGATAAGATATCTGTTGATTTTATATCCTGCAAATTTACCATATTCATTGTTGAGCTTTAGTAATTTTCTGGTGGAGTCTTTAGGGTTTTCTATGTAGAGGATCATGTCCTCTGCAAACAGTGAGAGTTTTACTTCTTTTCCAATTTGGATTCCTTTTATTTCTTTTTCTGTTCTGATTGCTGTGGCCAATACTTCCCAATCTATATTGAATAGTAGTGTTGAGAGTGAGCACCCTTGTTTTGTTCCTGACTTTAGGGGAAATTCTTTCAATTTTTCACCATTGACGGTAAAGTTTGTGGTGGGTTTGTCATATATAGCTTTTTGTTGAGGTATGTTCCTTCTAGTCCTGCTTTCTGGAGAGTTTTTATCATAAATGGATTTTGAATTTTGTCAAAGGCTTTCTCTGCATCTATTGAGATAATCATATGGCTTTTATTTTTCAATTTGTTAATGTGGTGTATTGTCGGGAGCCAGCGTGAGGAACTCTGCCCATGGCAAAGGTCATGACGAAGGAGGCTCGGCATATGCAAAGGTGGGATCAAGCCTCGGAAGCCTCCCTGTTCCTGTGCATCTGGCTCCGAAACCAGAATCTGCCTACTTTACTGCTTTATGCTCTCACCTGTACTTTATGGGAGGCTATCCCCCACCACTTCTCTTTGAGAAGGAGTTAACTTAGAGCTCCAGTAACTAAATTCTTGGGCATGACAAGAGTGTTTCAGTTCACAAACTCCTCTGAAAGTTCTCAAGACTACCTCACAGGCTTGTCCAGCCACATGTGATTGTTCACAGCCTCCCAACCGTGAGATGCACGAGATGCTTTAAACTTTCTAAATACAGATTATTTTGAGAAGTTAGAAAATTATTAGTATAGTAGTAGTGGGTTGGTTAGAAATTATACTGGTTAAGGGTTTTTCATTTATTCGGCCAATTATGGCTGTTAATGCCCTGCTGTTATACAAATATATACTAGCACATAGGAGAAATAATTATTAACCTTTAAGATTAATCATGTTAAACCTTAGGCTAAGTAAATTCTTTTCTTAATTGTAACCTACTACACCCTCACCCTATAGGAATGCAACTTTATCTGGTACCTTCAGAGAGTGGCACCTGGTTTAACAAAAATCACCCCTGGAAAAAAATAAATTTTCTGGTTGACTAACCATTATCAGAGAAAAAGGGGTCATAAAATGTCAGCAGGCCTCACAGCCAGAAGATGATGTAAATCCCTTAGGACCTTTGTATACATCTGTATAAAGCACCTGATTTTGATAAGGGTCAGGTCTGCTGACTCCACGTGACTTTTTATTCTATCTCTATGTATAACAAAAAGTATATAAGCAAACCTGAAAAATAAAGAAAATGTATCAGTTTCTGGAAAGACTGATTCCCCCATGTGGTCTCTTCTCATTCTCTTCTTTTCTGGCTGAATTCCCACATCTGGAGAGTGGATGCTGCCAAGCCTGGTGATTATGCCTGGGCTTCTAAGATCTGACTGGGGAGGCCTCAGTGTCTCCTCTTCTTTGGGAGAACGGAAAGATGCTTGTGGCCTATGTAGGTGGTGCAAACCTCTTGTCTCGAGGTTTTATTGGTATTCCACATAAACCAAGTTATTCAGTCCCTTTTCTCCACTAATTTTGCTACTACACTATTCTTTCCTAATCTCTCTTTATATTTCTTATTAAATAGCTCTTTCCTAGGACGCCAACTCTGNTCTTTGGGAGAACGGAAAGATGCTTGTGGCCTATGTAGGTGGTGCAAACCTCTTGTCTCGAGGTTTTATTGGTATTCCACATAAACCAAGTTATTCAGTCCCTTTTCTCCACTAATTTTGCTACTACACTATTCTTTCCTAATCTCTCTTTATATTTCTTATTAAATAGCTCTTTCCTAGGACGCCAACTCTGTCTCCCCTTCGAGTTACCCTGGATCCACTGGGGCTGGAACCCGGTACGTATTACATTGTTTGATTTGTGGATGTTGAAGGATTCTTGCATCCCTAGGATAAAGCCCACTTGGTCATGATGTATGATCTTTTTTAATGTGTTATTGGATT
>SJYA01012485.1:0-11749 GCA_006410615.1 Neotragus moschatus
GAGAGGGTGGGATGATTTGGGAGAATGGCATTGAAACATGTATACTATCATGTAAGAAACAAAATGCCAGTCTAGGTTCAATGGAGGATACAGGATGCTTGGAGCTGGTGCACTGGGATGACCCAGAGAGATTATATGGGGAGGGTGGTGGGAAGGGGGTTCAGGATTGGGAACATGTGTACACCCATGGCAGATTCATGTCAATGTATGGCAAAACCAATACAGTACTGTAAAGTAAAATAATAATAATAATAAAATTTAAAAATGATACATTAGAGAAGATAGACTTAATTGATATTTAATAGAGGATTCTATCCAAAAGCAACAGAATACACATTCTTCTCGAGTGCATATCAAACATTCTTCAGGATAGATGACATGCTGTGCCACAGAGTAAACCTCAGTAAATTTAGGAAAACTGTGACCGTATCAAGCATTTTTTTAAACTATAAATCAATTAGGAAAAATACAGCATAAGACAAAAACACATAGAGGTTAGAAAATATGTTACTAACCTGGATCATTGAAGAAGTCAAACAGGAAATTTAAAAAAATACAGGATGGGGCAAAAAGGTCATTTAAGTTTTTGGTAGCATCTAATGGAAAAACCCAAATGAACTTTTTGGCGAACCCAATACCTAGAGTCAGATGGTGATAAAAACACAATGACTCAAAACACATAGGACAGTTAAGCAGTTCTAGGACGTAATTTTATAGCAACACAACTTTACCACAGGCAACCAAAATCATAAAGATCAGAGCAGAATCAAATGAAACAGAGATGAAGAAAATAATAGAAAAGAACAATGAAAGTAAAAGCTGGTAATTTGAAAAGATAAGCAAAACTAATCAACCTTTAGCCAGACTCATCAAGAAAAAAAGGGGGAGGGAAAAAATCAATAAAATTATAAATGTATAAGAAGTTACAACTGACATCACAGAAATACAAAGGGTCACAAAAGACTACTATAGGTAACTACACACCAATAAAATAGACAACCTAGCAAAAATGGACAAAATCTCAGAACAGTAAAATATCCCAAGAATGAAGCAGAAAATATGAAGAGATCAATTACAAGCACTGAAATTGAATCTGTGATTTAAAATTCGAGGACTAGGTGACTTCAGAGTCAAATTCTAGTAAACGTTTAGAGAAGAGTTCACTCCTACCACTTTGAAACTCTTTCCAAAAAAGGTGCAGATGTAGGAACATTTTCAGTCTCTTCCTATCAGGCTACCATCACCCTTACACTAAAAGAAGACAATGATAGTACAGAAAAAGAAGATTACAGAGAATTGTTACTGATGCACATGGACACAAAACTCCTCAAGAAAATGCTAGGAGGGTGAATATAATAATACAATAAAGTGATCAGACACCATGATCAAATGGAATCAATCTCAGGGATTCAAGGATTCTTCAATATCCACAATTCAATTAGTGTGATGTATCAAATCACCACATCAACAAGTTGAGGAATAAAAACCATATGATCATCTCAATAGATGCTGAAAAAGCTTTTGAAAGAATTCAACACCCATTTATGATAAAAATTATCTAGAAACTGGGTATAGAAGGAACATAATTCAACATAATAAAAGCCATATAAGAAAACTCATAGCTAACATCATACTCAAAGGTGAAAAGTTAAAAGCATTTTGTCAATGATGAGGAACAAGATAAGGATACAAAATTAATACACTGAAATCACCTGCATTCCTATACACTAACAAAGAGAAAGTAACAAAATAATCCCATTTACCATCATATCCAAAATAATATAAACACCTGTGAATGAACCAACCTACCTAGAGAACCCCATAAACAGCATGAAAAAGCAAAATGATATGACACTGGAAGATGAGCCCCCTAGGTCAGTAGGTGTCCAATGTGTTACTTGGGAAGAGCTGGGAAATAATTCCAGAAAGAATGAAGAAGCTGAACCAAAGCAGAAACAACACAGTTGTGAATGTGTCTTTTGGTGGAAGGAAAGTCCAATGCTGAAAAGAACAAGACTGCATAGAAACCTGGAATGTTAGGTAAATGAATCAAGATAAACTGGATGGGGAAAAGCAGATGTCAAGATTGAACATCGACATGTTAGGAATCAGTGAACCAAAATGGATGGGAATGGGCGAATTTAATTCAGATAACCATGACTTCTAATACTGTTGGCAAGAATCCCTCAGAAGAAATGAAGTAGCCCTCATAGTCAACAAAAGATTCTGAAATGCAGTATTTGGGTGCAGTCTCAAAAATGAATGATCTTGGTTCACTTCCAAGGCAAAGCATTCAATTTCACAGTAATCCAAGTATATGCCCCAACCACTAGTGCCAAAGAAGCTGAAGTTAAATGCTTTTATTAAGACCTACAAGACCTTATAGAAACAACACCAAAAAGAGATGGCTTTTTCATCATAGGGGATTAGAAAACCAAAGTAGGAAGTCAAGAGAGACCTTGAGGACCAGGCAAGTTTGGCCTTGGAGTACAAAGTGAAGCAGGGTAAAAGCTAACAGTGTTTTGTCAAGAGAACACAGGGGTCATAGCAAACACCCTCTTCCAACAACACAAGACAACTCTACACATGGACATCACCAGATGGTCAATGCCAAAGTCAAGTGATTATATTCTTTGCAGCTGATTATGGAAAAGCTCTATATGGTCAGCAAAAACAAGACTGGGAGCTGACTGTGGCTCAGATTATGAGCTCATTATTGCAAAATTCAGGTATGACCTAATCAAATCCCTTATGATTATACAGTGGACGTGAGGGATAGGTTCAAGCGATTACATCTGATAGAGTGCCTGAAAAACTATGGATTGAGGTTCAGGTACATGGATTATGGTACAGGAGACAGTGATCAAAATCATCACAAAGAAAAGGAAATGAAAAAAGGCAAATGGTTGTCTGAGTAGGCCTTACAAATAGCAGAGGAATGAAGAGAAGTGAAAGGCAAAGGAAAAGGTGAAAGGTACATCCAACTGAATGCAGAGTTCCAGAGTATAGCAAGGAGAGATAAGAAAGCCTTCTTAAGTGAACAATGCAAAGAAACAGAGGGAAAGAATAAAATGGGAAAGATTAGAGATCTCTTGAATATATCAAGGGAATATTTCATGCGAAGATGGATACAATAAAGGAAAGAAATGGCAAGGAGCTAACAGAAGGAGAAACGATTAAGAAGAGGTGGCAAAAATACACAGAGGCACTATACAAGAAAGGTCTTAGTGACCCAGATAACCATGATGATGTGGTCACTCATCTAGAGCCAGACACCCTAGAGAGTGAAGTCAAGTGGGTCTTAGCTAGTGTTTTATGAGCAAAGCTAGTGAATGTAATGGAATTCCAGCTGAGATACTTCAAATCCTAAAAGATAATGCTGTTAAAATGTTGCACTCTATATGCCAGCAAATTTGTAAAACTCAGCAGTGGCCACAGGACTGGAAAAATTCAGTTTTCATTCCAAAGGCAAAAATGAGCAATGCCACAGAATGTTCAAACTACCATACACTTGTACTCATTTCACATGTTGGCAAGGTAATGCTCAAAATCCTTCAAACTATATTTTAAGACTATGTGAATTGAGAGCTTCCAGATATACAAGTTGATTTAGCAAAGGTAGAGCAATCAGAGATCAAATTGCCAACAACCACTGGATCATAGAAAAAGCAAGGTAATTCCAGAAAAAAACATCTAATTCTTTTTCACGACTGTGTAGATCACTACAAACTGTGGAAAATTCCTAAAGAGATGGAAATATCAGATCACCTTATTTGCCTACTGTATGAGGGTAAAGAAGCAACAGTTAGATCCTTCCATGGAAAAACTGGTTTGAATTTGGGAAAGAAGTATATCAAGACTGTATATTGTCACCCTGCTTATTTTAGTTATATGCAGAGTACATCATGTGAAAAACTAGAGTGGATGAATCACAAGCTTGAATGAAGATAGCTGGGAGAAATATCAACAACCTCAGATATGCAGAAGATACCCACTATAATGCCAGAGAGAAAAGAATGAAGGTGAAAGAGGAGAGTGAAAAAAAGCTGGCTTAAAACTCAACATTCATAAAACTAAGATCATGGCATCTAGTCTCATCAGGTCATGGCAAATAGATGTGGAAAAAGTGGGAAGAGTGATAGATTTTATTTTCTTGGGCTCCAAAATCACTGCATATGGTGACTGCATCCATGAAATAAAAAGATGCTTGCTCCTTGGAAGAAAAGCTATGAAAAACCTAGATAGCATATTGAATAGTAGAGGCATCACTTTGCCAACAAACTTCTGTGAAGTCAAAGCTATGGTTTTTCCAGTAGTCATGTACAGATGTGAGAGCTGAACTACAAAGAAGGTTGAGAGCAGAGAACTGATGCTTTCAAAATGTAGTATCTGAGAAGATTCTTGAGAGTTTGTTGGGTAGTAAGGAAATCAAATCCATTGTTCCTTTAGGAAATCAACCTTGAATATTCATTGGAAGGACTGATGCTGTAGCTGAAGCTCCAATATTTTGGCCACCTGATGTGAAGAGCTGACTTATTAGAAAAGACCCTGATGCTGGGAATTGAGGACAGGAGGAAAGTGGGTGCCAGAGGATGAGATGGTTGGATGGCATCACTGACTCAATGGACATGAGTTTGAGCAAACTCTGGGAGACAATGAGGTACAAGGAAGCCTGGTGTGCTGCAGTCTATGGGGTAACAGAGTCAGACACGACTTAGTGACTGAACAGTGTTTCAACAATGGTGGCAAAACACTTGTGTTGTGAACACTATAAGCTGCTGCTGCTAAGTCGCTTCAGTCATGTCTGACTCTGTGCAGCTCCACAGACGGCAGCCCACCAGGCTCCCCCATCCCTGGGATTCTCCAGGCAAGAACACTGGAGTGGGTTTCCATTTCCTTCTCCAGTGCATGAAAGTGAAAAGTGAAAGTGAAGTCACTCAGTCGTGTCCAACTCTTCACAACCCCATGGACTGCAGCCTACCAGGCTCTTCCATCCATGGGATTTTCCAGGCAAGAGTACTAGAGTGGGTAGCCATTGCCTTCTCCAGGAACATTATAAGACACTGATGAAAAACTTGAAGATGACACCAATAGATGAAAAGATACACCATACCCTTTGACTGAGAAAATTGATACTGTCAAAATGATTATACTATCTAATGCAATCCACAGATTCAATGCAATTCCTATCAAATTACCAATGGAAATTTTAGCAGATTTAGTATAAAAAATTTTGAAATTGTATGGAAACACAAAAGAATGTGCATAGTCAAAGCAGTCTTGAGAAAGAAAAATGGAACTGGTGGTATCTGGAACCCTGATTTCAGGGTATACTAAAAAGTTACAGTCATCAAAACAGTATGGTACTGGCACAAAACAAGACACATGGATCAATGAAACAGGTTAGACAAGTCCAGAAATAAGGCCACACAACTATTACAAATTCACCTCTGATAAAGGTGGCAAGAATATACTCTCTTCAACAAGTGGGGATGAAAATACTGACACTACATGTAAAATAATGAAATCAGAGTATTTTCTCACACCATACACAAAAATAAACTCAAAATGGATTAAAGACATAAATATAAGGCCAAACAATATAAGATGCTTAGACAAAAACACAGGCAGAACACTCTTTGATATAAATTGCATCAGTATCTTTTGGGATCTTCCTCTAAGAATAATGAAAACAAAAACAATAATAAACAAAGGAGCCTTGTCAAATGCTTTTGCACAGAAAAGGAAATCAAACAAAATGAAAAGTCAACCTCTAGGATGGGAGAAAATATTTGCCAATGAAATACCTGACAAGGAATTAATTTCCAAAATATATGAAGAGCTCATGAAGCTTTTTGTTGCTTTTTTAAATTGGAGGATAAATGCTTTACAATGTTGTGTTGGTTTCTGCAGTATAACAACATAAATCAGCCATGATTATTTATACATCTCATCCCTCTTGAGCCTCTCTTCCACCTCCCATCCCACTCCTATAGATTGTCACAGAGTATCAGGCTGGTCTCCCTGTGTTATATAACAACTTCCCACTAGCTATATATACATGATACTGTACATATCTCAATGCTACTTTTTCAATTTGCTTACCATCTCCTTATCCCACTATTTCTACAAGTCATTCTCTATGTCTGAATCTCCATTCCTTCCCTGCAAATAGGCTCATCAGTACTGTTTTTCTAGATTCCATGCATGCATGCTCAGTACCTTCAGTTGTCTCCGACTCTTTGCATGCCTATGGACTGTATCCCACCAGTCTCCTCTGTCTGTCAGGATTCTCAAGGCAAGAATACAGGAGTGGGTTGCCATGCCCTCCTCCAGGGGATCTTCTCAACCCAGGGATTGAACCCACATCTCTTATGTATCCTGCATTGGCAGGCAGGTTGTTTACCACTAGTGCCACCTCAGAAGCCCCCTAGATTCCATATACATGTGTTAATATATGATATTTTTATCTTTCTGACTTATGTCACTCTATATAATGGGCTCTAGGTTCACCCATCTCACTATAACTGACTCAAATCCATTCCCTTTTATGGCTGAATAATATTCCATTGTATATATGTACCACACTTCTTTAACCACTCATCTGTGGATGGAAATTTAGATTGCATCCATGTCCTGGCTATTGTAAATAGTGCTGCAATGAATACTGGAGTGCATGGGTCTTTTCAGTTGTGTTTTTCTCAAGGTATCTATGCTCAGTAGGATTTTTAGGTCATATGTTAGTTTTATTCTTACTTTTTTTTAAGGAATCTCCATACTGTGCTCCCTATTGCCTATATCAGTTGGATTCCCACCAACAGTGCAGGAGGATTCTCTTTTCTTCACATCCTCTCCAGTATTTATTGTTCACAGATTTTTTGCTGTTGTTGTTGTTGATGGCCATTCTGACTGGCGTGAGGTGATTCCTCATTGTACTTTTGATTTGCATTTCCCTAATAATGAGTGATGGTGAGCATCTTTTCATGTGTTTATTGGCCATCTGTTCATGTAGCTCTATGTCACAAAAACAATCAAATCAAAAAATGGTTGGAAGATCTGAATAGACATTTCTTTGAAAAAGACAGATAGATGGTAAAAAAAAAAATCAAAAAAATTAAAAAGCTCAATGTCACTATTAGAGAAATGCAAATCAAAACTACAAAGAAGAGGGAGGTGAGGCTCAAGAGGGAGGGGATATATACATATATATATTTATATGTATATATATATATATATAATTATGACAGATCTGTGTTGATGTATGGTAGAGAGCACCATAATAATGTAAAGCAACTATCTTCCAAAAAAAAAAAAAAAAAACCCGACAATGAGGCATTCACCTCACACCAGCCAGAATATCTCTCTACAAGTCTACAAACAATAAAAATGCTGGAGAAGGTCTGGAGAAAAGGGAACCCTATTATGCTGTTGATGGGAATGTAAATTGGTACAGCCACTGTGGAGAACAGTATAGAGGTTCTTTAAAAAATTAAAAATAGGGGTCTCTGTTTCAAGATTGTGGAGTAGAAGGATGTGCACTCATTTCCTTCTGCAAGAGCACCAAAATCACAACAAGCTGTCAAACAACCACTGACAGGAGGATGCTGAGATCCACCAAAAAAAAAAAAAAAAAAGATACCCGACACCCAAAGACAAAGAAGCCACAATGAGACAATAAGAGGTGCACAATCACAATAAAATCAAATCCCATACTCACTGGGTGGGTGACCCCAAAACTGGAGAACTATAATACCAAAGAAGTTCCCCCATTGTTGTGAAGAATCTAAACTCCATATCAGGCTTCTCAGCCTGGGGATCTAACAAAGGGCCTGGGAATTCCCAGGGAATCTGACCTTGAAGGCCAGTGGGATTTGATTACAGGACTTCCACAGGACTGGGGGAAACAGAGACTCCAGTCTTGGAGGGCACAAACAAAATCTTACACACATCAAGACCCAGAGGAATGAAACAGTGACCCCCACAGGAGACTGAACCAAAACTACTGGCTACTGTGGGAGGGCCTCCTGTGGAGGAATGGGTCAGTAAGGGCTCACTACAGAGACATGGGCATTGGTGGCAGCAGCCTGGGAAGGTTTCCCTCGGTTTAAGCCCTCTTGGAGGTCACCATCAACACTACCATAGAGCCTGACATAGGGCTGTGTTGCCTCAGGACAAACAACTACCAGGGAGGGAGTGCAACCCCACCCATTAGCAGATAAATGGTTTCAAGCTTTACTGAGAAAGTCCCTACCCATCAGAGCAAGACTCAGTTCTTCCCACCACCAGTCTCTCCCATCAGGAAGCTTACACAAGTCTTTTAGCCTGTTCCATCAGAAGGTAGACATAAGAAGCAAGAAGAGACAGTCCTACAGAGGTTAAAATGAAAACCACATTATTCAAAATTAGTCATGGAAGATGGCAGAGGAATAGGATGAGGAGAACACTTTTGCCCCCACAAATTCATTGAAACAACATTTGATGCTGAGCAAATTCCGCAAAACAACTTCTGAATGCTGGCAGAGGACATCAGACACCCAGAAAGGCAGTCCATTGTCTTCGTAAGGAGGGAGAACAAAATATAAAAGATAAAAAGAGAGACAAAAGAGGTGGGGATGGAGATCCATCCCGGGAAGGGAGACTTAAAAGAGGAGAAGTTTCCAAACACCAGGAAACACTCTCATTGGTGAGTCTGTGGGGAATCTTGGAATCTCAGAGGGCAACATAATTGGGAGGAAAAATAAATAAACAAATAAAATCCACAGATTATGCACCTAATGGCAACTCCCAGCACTCCCAGCCTTCACCAGCAAGCGGGGGCTGAACAGGGAGATGGAGCTGCATTGCTTAGGGTAAGGACTGGGCCCAAATGCCCTAAGGTCAATCTGAGGGAACTAACTTGAGATAGCAACCCAAACTGTGGGATAGCCAGAGGGAAAGAAAAAAGAAAAGAGAGAGAGAGAGAGGGAGAGAGAGAGAGAAAACTATCATGTGAAAAGCCCTAACCAGAGGCACTGCTAGGCCCTCTCACAGAACAAAAGACCAGAGGAGAGGTAGCAGGCTGCAGATCAGCCCATCCCCTGCTGGAGACAAGCATGTGGGGGGAAGCCAGAGCCAGAAAGGGGCAATCACAGCCCTGCGAGGCATCCTCTACCAAACTGCAAGCAGGCTCCATTGCCAACCAAGAGTTCTTGGGATTCTGGATAGTTGACATCCTCTGGGATGGTCGCAGCCAGAGATCAGCTCCCTAGAAGAGACTTACAGCACACCTGAGAAGGCACGCCGTTGTACACGCCGTTGTAAACTGAGTGGATGGGACAGGGGAGGCAATAAGACACACCACCCAGCTGGGGGTAACTGTGCTTGCCAAACTCCTGGTCACTTGAGCTGCTTGGACCTGGGAAGGGCACAAAATGCAGGCTCAACTGAATCTGCTCCTTTGTGGAGTACTCGAGAACCTGAACTTGAACAGCTTAGAACTGGAAGGTGCACACAACCCAGGTCCTGCCTCAGACAGTTCCTGACAGAGCAACCGAGAGCCTGAGAAGTGTAGACCATGAAAGCACACAAGCCATGAGCGGGGGCAAACCCAGTGTGGCTGAGACACTGTGAGCAGTCCCCACACATGCCGGTGATATTTGTTTGTGGTGTTCCTCCTTCCTCACAGCATGACTGAACAAGTGAGCCTAAATAAGTGACCACCTTTGCCCCCTTGTATCAGGGAGGAAATTAAACACTGAAGAGACCAGCAAATAGAAGAAGCTAAAATAAACAGGGGGAATCGCTTTGGAAGTGACAGGTGCAACAGATTAAAGCCCTGTAGTTACACCAACTACACAGGAAAGGGCCTATAGATCTTGAGAAGTATAAGCTGGAACAAGGAACTATCTGAAACTGAACTGACCCCAGACTGTCTGCAACAACACCAGAGAAATTCCTAGATATATTTTTACTATAATCGTTTTTTAACTTTTTAAATTTTTAAGTCCTCTATTACTCCTTTAATTTCATTTTTATAATCTATTATTACCTTGCCAAAAAACCCTATTTTTAAAGCAAACTTCATATATATACTTTTTAATTTTTATGACTTTTTTTTTTTTTTTTCTTTTTTTAATATTGTATTTTTGAGAGTCTAACCTCTACTCTAGATTTTTAAATTTTGCTTTTTGGTATTTGTTAACAATTTTGTACCTTTAAGAACCCAATCTTCAGTACCCATTTTTACTTGGGAGTGTGATTACTGGCTTGATTGCACTCTCCCCCTTTTGACTCTCCTTTTTCTCCAACAGGTTGCCTCTATCTCCTCCCTCCCCCTTCTCTTCTCTACCCAACTCTGTGAATCTCTTTCTGTATTCTGGGCTATGGAGAACACTTAGGAAACGGATTACTAGCTGGATCTGTCTCTCTCCTTTTGATTCCCCCTCTTCTCCTGGGCACCTCTATCNACTCTCCCCCTTTTGACTCTCCTTTTTCTCCAACAGGTTGCCTCTATCTCCTCCCTCCCCCTTCTCTTCTCTACCCAACTCTGTGAATCTCTTTCTGTATTCTGGGCTATGGAGAACACTTAGGAAACGGATTACTAGCTGGATCTGTCTCTCTCCTTTTGATTCCCCCTCTTCTCCTGGGCACCTCTATCTCCTTCCTCCCTCTTCTCTTCTCCATGTAACTCTGTGAACCTCTCCAACTGTCCCTCACTGTGGAGAAACTTTTCACCATTAACCTAGATGTTTTATCATCAGTGCTGTATAGATGGAGGAGTCTTGAGGCTACTGTAGGAATAAGACTGAAATCCAAAGGCAGGAGGCTTCAGTTCAAACCCTGAGAACACTAGAGAACTCCTGAATCCAGGGAACATTAATCGATAAGAGCTCATCCGAAAGCCTCCATACATACACTGAAACCAAGCACCACCCAAGAGCCAAAAAGTTCCAGAGCAAGATATACCACGCAAATTCTCCAGCAACACAGGAACATAGCCCTGAGCTTCAACATACAGGCTTCCAAAAGTCACACCAAACCCATAGACATCTCAAAACTCACTACTGGACACTTCAATGAACTCCAGAGAGAATAAATCCAGTTCCACCCACCAGAAACCCGACACAAGCTTCCCTAACAGGGAAATCTTCACAAGCCACCCATCCACCCCAAACACAGCAATCTAAACAAGATGAAAAGGCAGAGAAATAATCAGCAGGTAAAGCAACAAGATAAATGCCCACCAAAGAAAACAAAAAAGGAAGAGGTAGGGAATCTAAATGAAAAAGAATTCAAAATAATGATACTGAAAATGATCCAAAATCTTGAAAATAAATGGAGTTACAGATAAATAGCCTGGAGGCAAGGATTGAGAAGATGCAAGAAAGATTTAACAAGGACCTAAAAGAAATAAAAAAGAGTCAACATATAAGGAATAATGCAATAAATGAGATGAAAAAACACTCTGGAGGGAAGCAACAAAAGAATAGTGGAGGGGAAAGACAGGATAAATGAGGTAGAAGATAGAATGGTAAAAATAAATGAAGCTGAGAGGAAAAGTGAAAAAAGAATGAAAAGAAATGAAGACAACTTCAGAGACATTTGGGACAATGTTAAACGCCCCAACATTCAAATCATAGGAGTCATTGCTGCTGCTACTGCTGCTGCTGCTAAGTCGCATCAGTCATGTCTGACTCTGTGTGACCTCATAGACGGCCTCCCACCAGGCTCCTCTGTCCCTGGGATTCTCCAGGCAAGAACACTGGAGTGG
>SJYA01012486.1:3552-30576 GCA_006410615.1 Neotragus moschatus
TGGTGGGGACTCGGGGGGAGGTGGGGCACAGGGAGCGGGGGCAGGGTGGGGCAGAGGCAGGCACTCACTGGGGATGGGCCGCAGCACGTCGGGGATGAGGATCTCCACCAGGCCCTGGTACAGCACGTTGTCACAGTGCTTGGTCCACTGCAGCACGGGCTCGAACTTGGAGAGGAGCACCAGGCTGGCCTTGGGCAGCCGCTTCTCAGCCTCATCGTGCCTGTGGGCACCCACCCGGTCCGGGGCATTACGAGGCTGTTCCACAGTCCTGCACCCAGGGTCAGAAAGGCCCAGCACCCTCACCCCACCCTGGGCTCAGGCAGGTACCCTCTGCCTCCTGAAGACCCCCGGGGTCAGGCTGATACAGGCCTCACAGCCCCCAGGGTCAGAGAGGGATCTCAACATCCTGCACATGGGGACCCAGACACCTAGCCACTGCAGGGAGGAAATGGCACGGTGGAGCCTGCCATCACACACAGAGTATCAGATTGGTACCCAGGCACACTCTGGAGGCAGGTTCAGAAGGCCACAGGGCCCCCACAAACTATGGGGGTCAGAGAGGAGCCCCCCACCCCTGCATGGTCTGGCCAGCCCAGCCTTGAGGTCAGACTCGCAGGTGCCCAACCTCCTCCCCTCCTCCCCCCGGGGCACTCACACAGCCAGGGGCGGCGCCTCGCTGGGCTGGCTCAGGTTGTACCTCCAGAAGGTTTTCCAGAGAGTTTCCACCAGTGTGAACTGCAGGTTCACCATGACATCGACGATGGCCTGTTGGGGAGGCCAGATGCTCGAGGGGGGTCGGGCGGCAGCATGGTGCCCCCACCCCTGCCTGCTGCCCGGGTGCCCTACCTCACAGTGTTCCCGGTATAGGACCTGGAAGGCCTTGATGTCCCCAGGTCCGATGCCCTCGGGCAGCACTTTGCCCTGGAGATCAAGCTCTGAGAAGTCAGGGAGGCTTCTTGAGGCATCTGGGGGGCAGAGAAGAAACCGTGAGCCCCTTCCAGTCCCACTTGCCCACCCATTTTAGCCTCATCCTGGGATCCTGTTAAGTTGGCACCACTTGGCTACCAAGCTCCCTCATGACCAGTTGGGGTGCTGAGGTTTAGAGAGGGCAACTGAGCCATCTCCTGGCTCTCTGGGGGCTGCACGGCCTGCCCTGGGCCCCACCCCAGAGTCCGGGGAGCCCTCACCCAGAAACTGCTGGTACTGCTGGACCTGGGCGCTGATGTCTGAGAGTCCAGTGGCCTGCTGTGGCCCCACGGCCACACCGTTGGTCATGCCCTCCATCTTCTGGATGGGTTTCAGCCTGGAGAAGGGATGGGCAGGCGATGGGATGGGGTTAGGCCGCCACGTCCCTCCCTGCCTGCCGGCACCCAGCCCGCCCCGCCTTCCTACCTCTGCTTTTGGGAGAAGGGCTGGCCCCGCATGGCCATGTGCTGCTGGTCCTCCATGAGCCGCAGCAGGGGCGAGCTGGCCTTGATGCGCAGGCCATAGTAGTGGTACTTGGAGTTGCCCCTGGGAGGGAGGCAGAGGGTAAGGGTTGGGCTGGAGGTGGCCCCTGATCATCCACTGGGAACTTTACATGGCACCCACCTCCTCTCTGCTAGGGGGCCAAACAGAGCCCAGGGGGTGAGACCCATGTTCCACAGAGCTGGGGGTGCTGGGATGGGGAAGCCATGGGGACTATGGGGGCCAGGAGAGGCCCCCACCTGCAGAGTGAGCTCTGTGAAGATAGGACCAAAGTCGCGGACAGGCACTTAGCAGGTCTTTGCTGACTGCTAGTCGTAACAGTTTACCAGGCACTGTTCTGAGCGCTGAGCACATGCGAAAGCATGTGTTCCTCATCTCTACCCTATGAAGGGTACTCCTAGCATCCCAGACTGACAGCTGAGGAAACGGAGGCACAGAAGACGAGGTACTCTGCCCAAGGTTCTACATGCATGCCTGCCTACATGAGGTGACACGAAGGCCTGAACTAGGAGCTGGAACCAAGAGAAGAGCAGGGCTCAGCCCAGAAAGGTGTCGGGGATCGCAAAGGAGAGGCAGAGAAGGGTGGGCTCACAGGAGGGCTCCTTGCCCCTTCCTCTGTGAATTCACTGACTCACAGGCCATGATTAAGCAATGACTGTGTGCAGTCCCCACACTCTCAAGGGGTGTGCATTTCAGCATCGGGAGACAGATCAGCAATGAGAAGTAACACGAAAGGCATACTGGATGGGTGCTTAGGAGAAGAACTAAGTGAGATGGATGCCAGGGAGGTAGAGGAAGTTTTAGTTAAGAGGGCCGGGGATATTTGAGTCAGGAGACAGGGAAAGGCACAGACAGTGCAAAGGCCCTGGGGCAGGAGCATGTGAGTATCAGAGGAACTGTGAAGAGGCCAGTGGGGCTGGAGAGGAGGGCTAAGCGGAGCGGAGGACCTCGAAAACTTAGGGTGAGGGTGGGCCTCGAGGCCACCGGGAGCTGTCAGGGGCAGGTGGCTCCACCTGGTGCCCAGCCGGCGGGTGCGCAGGCCCATGAAGACGGAGCGGATGAGCTTGCCGAAGGAGGCGGCGTTGACGGGCTCCAGCTTCTGTTCCTGGCAGTGCAGCAGGTAGTGGCAGTACAGGGTGCTCCGTGGCAGGCTCACGCCCTCAGCTGTCTCATAGTTGTCCAGGAGCCACTGGACCTGGGGCCCGAGGGGCGTGGAAGAATCGGAAGAATGCTAAGAATGGCTTCCATTTTTCAAGTGCTCCTCGCTAAGTGCTCTATTTATTTCTAACTGTGGTCTTGACAACCGTGCTGGCGAGGGTGTCATGTCACCCTTGCCCATGGGAACTAAATCCAGCAGAACTCCCTAGAACTGCGCTGTCCCAAGCCGTCACCACTAGCTGCGGAGAGCTGTTAAATGAATGTAGGCGGATGGGAAAAAGCCGGTGTCAAAAGGTCACGTCAAGTACGAGTCCATTCACAGAACATTCTCGAAATGACAGTGTTAGAGAAATGGGGAACGGATTCGTGATGGCCGGGGGTCAGGAATGCTGGAAGGGAAGAGGGTAAGGGAGACTTTAAAAGGTTAGCACCAGGGAGATCTTTGTGGGGACAAGACAGTTCTGCATTCTGAGTTTGATGGTGGTTTCCCAAATCTACCCATGTGATAAAATGACACAGAAGTCGATACCCCCACATAAGACCAACTGTCAGTTTCCGAGTTAGATACTCTGCTGCTGCTGCTGCTGCTGCTGCTGCTAAGTCGCTTCAGTGGTGTCCGACCCTGTGTAACCCCATAGACGGCAGCCCACCAGGCTCCCCCATCCCTGGGATTCTCCAGGCAAGAACACTGGAGTGGGTTGCCATTTCCTCTCCAATGCATGAAAGTGAAAAGTGAAAGTGAAGTCGCTCAGTCGTGTCAGACTCTTAGCAATCCCATGGACTGCAGCCCACCAGGCTCCTCTGTCCATGGGATTTTCCAGGCAAGAGTACTGGAGTGGGGTGCCATTGTCTTCTCCGCAGTTAAGTAAATTATAACGAGTGGGGTAACTTAGGTGAGGGGTCCACAGGGATCTCTGCAGCTTCTGTGACCATAATTTGTTCAAGATCTTTTTTTTAAAAAACAACTCGGCGACTTCCCTGGTGGTCCAGTGGTTAAGGATCCACCTGCCAATGCAGGGGACACGGGTTCGATCCCTGTTCTGGGAAGATCCCACGTGCCATGAGGCAACCAAGCCTGTGCACCACAACTACTGAAGCCCGCCTGCTCTAGAGTTCATGCTCCACAACAAGAGAAGCCACCGAGCTCAGAAGTCTATGCCCCGCAATGACACAGACTAGGCAAAAGTCCAAGCACAGTAACGAAGACCCAGTACAGCCAAAAATAAATAATGTTTTAAAATTCTAAAATAAAAAAATAACAATTCTGTTTCTGCGACTGTGAAACTCACATTTCCAGCGCTCAGTAGCCTCATGTGTCCTGAGGCCTGTACACTAGGCAGCAAGCAAAGAACATATCCATCACTGGAGGATGTTCTATCAGACAGCACGGGTCTAAGGGAGCACATTTTCAGAACCCACTCGGGGGTCATGAAGTCAGTTACGGGGGTCATGACAAGCATTAAAAAATTCAGACTAGAAGCCAGGCTGCCTGGGTGTATGAGGGAGGTCCTGTCTTCTGAGAAAGCTTCAGTCTTGGTAATGATGTCCACAATGGGTGGCCATGGGAGAGGGCAAGAGTTAAACATGAGGGGAAGCCATCGCTCAGACCTCAAGCTCCCAGAGGACAAGGACCATGCTGGGACACCCCACCCACAGTCACAGAGCTGATGACAAGCCCCATCAGGATTAGGCCCTAGGACTGTTCCACAGAGCCACCCTGGGCACAGGAAGGTTATCTCACTGCCTTCTGGATAGACACAGATCCTTGCTCTGGGTAGCTCCTGGCATGGTGGTGCGGGCATCTCCCGCCCCATGCTGTCTATCCACCATCGCCAGTTACTATCAGACTCGATGACACTTCCTTGGTTAATAGCTCCAAGAGCTTCGGGCATATTAGCTGAGGCCCAGAGAGGCTGAGGAACTTGCCTGAGGCCACACAGTGAGGAGTCAACCCCAGGACCTCTTCACCTGAGCGCCCTGGCACCAGGCTGCCCAGACTCCTGGGGACGGTGGCCGGCACCCGTCGCCCACTGCCCCTGCCCAGGGCCCCCCCCCCACCCCTGCCTCCTCTGGGGCTGGGTGGGCACTTACGGTGGCTGGTGAGGCACGGGTGGTGTGCGAGTAGGACTGACTGGCANGTTAAGTAAATTATAACGAGTGGGGTAACTTAGGTGAGGGGTCCACAGGGATCTCTGCAGCTTCTGTGACCATAATTTGTTCAAGATCTTTTTTTTAAAAAACAACTCGGCGACTTCCCTGGTGGTCCAGTGGTTAAGGATCCACCTGCCAATGCAGGGGACACGGGTTCGATCCCTGTTCTGGGAAGATCCCACGTGCCATGAGGCAACCAAGCCTGTGCACCACAACTACTGAAGCCCGCCTGCTCTAGAGTTCATGCTCCACAACAAGAGAAGCCACCGAGCTCAGAAGTCTATGCCCCGCAATGACACAGACTAGGCAAAAGTCCAAGCACAGTAACGAAGACCCAGTACAGCCAAAAATAAATAATGTTTTAAAATTCTAAAATAAAAAAATAACAATTCTGTTTCTGCGACTGTGAAACTCACATTTCCAGCGCTCAGTAGCCTCATGTGTCCTGAGGCCTGTACACTAGGCAGCAAGCAAAGAACATATCCATCACTGGAGGATGTTCTATCAGACAGCACGGGTCTAAGGGAGCACATTTTCAGAACCCACTCGGGGGTCATGAAGTCAGTTACGGGGGTCATGACAAGCATTAAAAAATTCAGACTAGAAGCCAGGCTGCCTGGGTGTATGAGGGAGGTCCTGTCTTCTGAGAAAGCTTCAGTCTTGGTAATGATGTCCACAATGGGTGGCCATGGGAGAGGGCAAGAGTTAAACATGAGGGGAAGCCATCGCTCAGACCTCAAGCTCCCAGAGGACAAGGACCATGCTGGGACACCCCACCCACAGTCACAGAGCTGATGACAAGCCCCATCAGGATTAGGCCCTAGGACTGTTCCACAGAGCCACCCTGGGCACAGGAAGGTTATCTCACTGCCTTCTGGATAGACACAGATCCTTGCTCTGGGTAGCTCCTGGCATGGTGGTGCGGGCATCTCCCGCCCCATGCTGTCTATCCACCATCGCCAGTTACTATCAGACTCGATGACACTTCCTTGGTTAATAGCTCCAAGAGCTTCGGGCATATTAGCTGAGGCCCAGAGAGGCTGAGGAACTTGCCTGAGGCCACACAGTGAGGAGTCAACCCCAGGACCTCTTCACCTGAGCGCCCTGGCACCAGGCTGCCCAGACTCCTGGGGACGGTGGCCGGCACCCGTCGCCCACTGCCCCTGCCCAGGGCCCCCCCCCCACCCCTGCCTCCTCTGGGGCTGGGTGGGCACTTACGGTGGCTGGTGAGGCACGGGTGGTGTGCGAGTAGGACTGACTGGCACTGCCCAGCATGTAGCCGCCTTGGATCACGTAGGTGCCTGCTCCGCCGCCGCCACTGCTGCCGCTGCCACCACTGCTGCTGCTGGCTCCACTCCCACTGCTGGTGGAGCTGGCGACAACCTGGCTGCCAGACACGTACATGGGCACAGAGCCACTGCTGGCCACCGCCTGGGAAGTGGCAGGGGTGCTGACCTGGGCAGCCGTGCCCGCGGCCTCATAGTAGCTGGTGCCTGCCGTCTGTGAGTACAGAGGTGTCTCAGGGTAGGAGTAGGTGCTGGAGCGGCTACAAAAGAAGTAGAAGGCAGGAGACAGGGGATAAGAGCTGGGTGGCCCAGGGGCATAATGAGGGGGGCCCTGCAGTGGCGGGGGAAGGGAGAGCAGGGCAGCAACAGCTCCATGCACTGCACACACCCCCAGTGTCTGATGGGCAATTCTTCACTGAATCCTCAAAGCAGTCCTGTGACTTGGGAGTTCTCGCTTCAGCCGTGAGGAACTAAGACTGAAGAGCTGAGTAACTTGCAACGGGCTAAACACTTCAGTCGCTCAGAAAACAAACTATTGAGAGAATTCCCTGGCAGTCCAGGAGTTAGGACTCCTCGCTCCCACTGCTCGGGGGGGGGGCCCTAGTCGGGGAAATAAAATTGCTCAAGCCTGTTGGTGCAGCCAAAAAAAAAAAAAGGACCAATAACTATTGAAGGCCTGCTTGGGCACTGTTCTAGGCTAGGTACGCTGGAGGAGGTTAATGTCCTAGCAAGGGAGACAGAGGAGAAGCCAAGTGCAAAGGTAAATTGAGGGCACTGTGGAAGGTGGCACATACCAAGGGACACGAGGCGCAGAAGTGGGTGGGGAAAGTGAGAGCTCTACTTCTAAATCCATTGGCTGCCACCACGAGGGGCTGGTCAGTGACAACTATTAAGGCGCACATGTGTTTCACTTTGACCCAGTGACCCATCCCGCNAAATTGAGGGCACTGTGGAAGGTGGCACATACCAAGGGACACGAGGCGCAGAAGTGGGTGGGGAAAGTGAGAGCTCTACTTCTAAATCCATTGGCTGCCACCACGAGGGGCTGGTCAGTGACAACTATTAAGGCGCACATGTGTTTCACTTTGACCCAGTGACCCATCCCGCCCTGGAGAGGTCTCCAACTATTCGGTCACATGAACTCAAGGCTGCAAATCGTAGCAAGAATAACATGGATGGATGGGGGTGGGGGTGGGGGGGTGTCTATCTTTACTGGGACGTCAAGTTAAAAGCTGATGAAATCCTACATAGGGGTGAGAGAGGAGGAGGAAGGTCTTGAGGTCCCACCAAAGAACAAGGTCCAGAATGTTCCATTAGGTGAACAAAAGAGGCAGGGAGGGGTATGGATGATACTTTGGGAAGAAGGGAGAGATCGCATGGCATTTCATTATCTGTATCTGCCATTCGTCGGGGTGGAGGGTGTGTGGCCAGCCACCTCACTAAACATGGTTGGATACAGGTTTGGTTTTTGAGCCCTCTCAACCCCCCGGAGAAGGAAATGGCAACCCACTCCAGTATTTCTGCCTGGAGAATCCCATAGACAGAGAAGCCAGGTGAGCTACAGTCTACGGGGTCGCAATGAGACAGATACAACTAAAGCAACTTGGCTCGCACGCACAATGTATTCGTCATTTGAAAACATAAGCTGGGCTTCCCTGGTGGCTCAGTGTGTAAAGGATCTGCCTGCCAATACAGGAGACATGGGTTTGCTCCCTGGTCTGGGAAGATCCCACACGCTGTGGAGCAACTAAGCCCATGTACCACAACTACTGAGCCTGTGCTCTGGAGCTCAGGAGCTCTAGAGCCCGTGCTCCACAACGNGGATCTGCCTGCCAATACAGGAGACATGGGTTTGCTCCCTGGTCTGGGAAGATCCCACACGCTGTGGAGCAACTAAGCCCATGTACCACAACTACTGAGCCTGTGCTCTGGAGCTCAGGAGCTCTAGAGCCCGTGCTCCACAACGAGAGAAGCTACTGCAATGAGAGGCCTGTGCATTGCAACCAGAGTAGCCCCCACTTGGCACAGCTAGAGTAAGCCCACGCAGCAATGAAGACCCAGCACAGCCAAAAATAAAGAAATAAAATAAAAGTAATTATAGAAAGCAAAAGCTAAAATGTTAAAATCCAGAAAGGGAGGGAGGCCCGTCAGGAGTGTCCTTGGCCCAGAAGGTGCTGAAGGATGCTGGGGAGGGGAGTCCTATGGGCCTCTCAGGACAGCAAGAAGAGCCACTGAGGCGGGGGTATGGGGCGTGGTCACTCCCGGTGTACTGCATCACCCATCAGACCCCAGGATGCAGCTCTTGTTTACTGTGTACTGGTTCACACACCTACTAGTCCACATCCACGGCACGAGTGACTGCAGAAGTGTGTGGCCTGGGCCAGTACTGCTAAGTGCCCCAGCCACCCCCTCTGCAGCAACCAAAACCAGCCCAGCACCCTACCTGCAACACTGTGCTCTCAGAAAATGTTGCTATTCCAACATTTTGTTTGGTGAATGACTACAGGAATGAATGTCTGTATCTACCTCGACCACCTGATACGAAGAGCCGACTCATTGGAAAAAATCCTGATGCTGGGAAAGATTGAGGGCAGGAGGATAAGGCGTTAACAGATATTAAGATGGTTAGACAGCATCACTGACTCCGTGGACATGAGTTTGAGCAAACTCAGGAAGACAGTGAAGGACAGGGAAGCCTGATGTGCTGCAGTCCATGGGTTTGCAAAGTCAGACATGACTTAGCGACTGAGCGACCACAACTGGACACAAACTAAACAAGGCCATGGATAGAAGCCCAGGGGGTGTGGCTTTAGGCACAGCAGGAATCCAGACCAGCAAAGGGCTGCTGCTGCTAAGTCGTTTCAGTCATGTCTGACTCTGCAACCCCAGAGACAGCAGCCCGCCAGGCTCCCCCATCCCTGGGATTCTCCAGGCAAGAATACTGGAGTAGGTTGCCATTTCCTTCTCCAATTCATGAAAGTGAAAAGTGAAAGTGAAGTCACTCAGTTGTGTCCAACCCCATGGCTGGAAACATGGAAATGACCCACTGTGAGNAACCCCAGAGACAGCAGCCCGCCAGGCTCCCCCATCCCTGGGATTCTCCAGGCAAGAATACTGGAGTAGGTTGCCATTTCCTTCTCCAATTCATGAAAGTGAAAAGTGAAAGTGAAGTCACTCAGTTGTGTCCAACCCCATGGCTGGAAACATGGAAATGACCCACTGTGAGGGAGAAATAGAAGATATGATGCCCTCAAGAAAGTCATACAGCAGAAGAATCTGATGGTAACAGCAGACTCTGTGTGATCACTCATACACTATAGTTACAGAGGGAAGAACTGAATCAGAAGCCAAAGACAGACCAGGGAGAGGCAGAAGAGCCCTTGGGGGCCCTCAGGAGCTAGGCTCCTCTCTGAGATATCCTCTGTGGCCCCCGCCAGCACTGGTCACCTGCAGAGATGAGAGCCAGGCGGTGCGGGAAATAGATCAACAGAACCATGAGGTCTTTGGACGCTGTAGACCATGACTCAGGGGCCAGGGCCCCACACCCACAGCAACAGGACCCAGGGATCAAGTCATTCCATGAGCTAATCCACCCCCAGTGTCATGCCCACAGGGACAGGTGGCTGGGACATGAGAAAGACATCAGGCAAATGCAAAGAAAGTCAATGAAACTTCTCAAAACTCAAACAACTCATGTGTCCATGGGATTCTCCAGGCAAGAATACTGGAGTAGATTGTCATGCCCTTCTCCAGCAGATCTTTCCAACCCGGGATCAAACCCGCGTCTCCTGCGTCTCCTGCCTTGGCAGGCGGGTTCTTTAGCACTAGAGTCCCTGGGAAGCTGAATGGACAACTAGAATAACTNTGGGATTCTCCAGGCAAGAATACTGGAGTAGATTGTCATGCCCTTCTCCAGCAGATCTTTCCAACCCGGGATCAAACCCGCGTCTCCTGCGTCTCCTGCCTTGGCAGGCGGGTTCTTTAGCACTAGAGTCCCTGGGAAGCTGAATGGACAACTAGAATAACTCTAAGTCCTGAATTATTACTGTGGAGAAGGGGAGACAGAAGGTGGTGGTATGTGGAGGATCTCCAGCAGGGAGCCAGAGCCGAGGTTAGGGCAGGCCTGGGGCTGGCGTATGTCTGATACGGCAGGTACTGAGGCTGAGCTGGGTACAGCGCCAGAGAGTGGAAGTTGTCTACATGCTAGCTGGGGGTGATTGGCCATATGACATTCATGCTGCGACTGAGCAGTGGAGTTACATGCAGTGATAAAGAGGGTAACCGAGACCCGCACGAGGAGCTCCGAGCTATGTGGCAGGGCAAGAAATAGGGGACAGAGCACGCTGCCTCTATTTCTCAACACACAAAGCAGGTAATTGCTATTCTCAGAGTATCTCAGGGAGGAAACAAAGAAATGGGGCACAGCATCTCCTCTGGGGCAGGGTTGGGGATCAGGAGTAAAGATTTCTTTTCCACTGTTTAACGGTCCCTACTCATTAAAAATTTTATCTTATAAAATTAAACTTCTTTTCCTTTGTTGCAATTTCTTTTCGGGCCATGTCTTGTGACATGTCAGATCTTAGTTCCCTGATGAGGGATCGAACCTGCACCCCTGGCATTGGAAGCGCAGAGTCTCGACCACTGGAGTGCCAGGGAAGTTCATGATTTTTTGTTTTTTTTTGCAAAGAACCAGACCCCCCTCCCTGACTCCAAAGCCTGCCGCGATGCTGGAATGCCTTTCCCAACATGCCAGGGTCCCCACTGCTTCACTGTTATGGCCTGTTTTCACCCTGAAGGCTAGCTGGTCTGCTGGAGACCGGGGCTTCAAGTTCTGGGAAGGGATCCTGAGCAGACCCAGGCTCCTCCTCCTGTCGCTTCCCCCACCCCCGCCCCACTCACATGGCACTCGCCGTGTAGCTGGCATCGCCACCCTCCACGTACTGCACTTGGCTGGGGTACACATGTGGGACAGGCACCTGCTGGAGCTGCTGCACCTGGCACGGGAGGAAGGGGACACAGAGGGTCAGGGGTGGGCTGGCTCCCCACCTCCCTGCTTCTCAACGTCTGGCAGCTGGCCAAGCTCACGGGGACTCCCAGGTCTCCAGCTGGGAGGCTGCACTTAGGGGCTCTCTGAACACCCTGGACAGGGCCAGGGCTGGGAATGAGGCACAGCGGTGTCAGGAAAAGCCAGGCCTCTCTGCTTGGACTGGGGACAGCAAGGGTAAGGTTGAGGTGAGGTGGGTGGAGGGGACCCAGACAGAGTCCTACTGCGGGCATGAAAGCTGAACCCCAGCGTTAGAGCCAAGTTCTGGTACAAGCCTGACGTTTAGGCCGGAGCAGGGAACTTAGCCACGGCTGCAGGCGCCTGCAACAGGGAGGGACCCCTGCCTATGGGGGCGGGGCCTAGGTGCACAGGATGCGACAGGCGGAGCCGGGACGAGGGCTGGGGCCCCACTGGTGGGCCAGAATCTGGAACTACTGACACAGCGGGGCGGGGGCGGGGCCTGAGTTCCCCACCCATCCCCCATCCCAGTCTGTAGGGGCAGAGCCTGGGACCAGGGGCCAGCTTTGATAGGGAGCGGAGGCGGGGTAATCAGAGATGGGTCCCCAGGCTGTTTGGGTGGAGGTGGGGTCTAAAGGGCCTGCGGGGCCGGGCGCGGGCCGGGGCCGGCGGATCCCGCCCCCGCCCGCCCCTCGCACCCCGCCCGTGCGTCCGCCACCTACTTTGAGGGCCGTGGCGGCCGTGCCGAACACTAGCACTTGGGGGACTCTCTGGATCCTGACCCTCTGGTCGGGGCTGGCTCGGGCCGGCAGCCCGGGTAGTGGCTCGAGGACCACTTTCTGCTGCGGCAGGAGCAGGTGCGGGGGCAGGAAGCCCACCAGCTCCACCCACTGCTCGGCGCCCGGCTCGTAATGGGGCGGCAGCGGCTCGGGGCTGCCTAGCTGCGGGGCCTCCCCGCGGCAAGCTGGCGGTTCCGGGGCCAGCGCACCAGGCCCGGGCCCAGGCGTGGGCGGCCGGGGTGGCGGTGGCTCCGGTGGCGGCGTGGGCCAGGGCTCTTGCTGCTCTGCCTTCCTAGCGGGAAACTGACTGCCTGAGCTCTGGAGGACAAACAGAGACACTGCGGGGTCACCGGGGCCGCCCACCAGGCTGCTGACACTAGGCAGCAACCCGACCAGAAGACCCCCACCCGATGTCAGGGAAGGGACAATCCAGAGCTCTCTCTTAGCAAAGCCTGGGCCCTGAACTGCCCGGTGCTGGCAAAGAGGAAGGCTTGAGGCCCATGGCTGGAATGGGAGTCCAGAGTGGGGCTGGGTTTCTCAAGGTTCCAGCTGCCTCCCCCCACCCAGACACCTCCAGGGGGGCTCCATTCCCTCCCTTCGGCCTGAGGGGCCTGCACCTTCCCCCCCCAACCCCCCACCCCGTGACTAAGCCCCAGTTTCCCCAGAGGCATGTGGGGGAGACACGCACCTCTTGAGCCACATGGACTGGCTGGAGTCCTTGCACCGTGAGCTGCTGCACGGGGCCAGCTTTGGGCACCTGTGGAGTGGCCTGAACCACTGACCTCTGAGGGGAGGGAAAGGCAAGTCAGACTGCGGCAGCCATGGCCAGCATGGCTGCCCGCCTGTTCTCAAGCACCACCAGCTGTCCCCAGCACTGGCATCAGCCTTTCTCCAGCTTTTCACTGCTGGCCCCGCACCATGTGGCTTCCAGGTTCCTTACCAGGTTGACTCTGGGCGCCATGGTGAACCCAGGCTCCACCAGGTGAGGCTGACGGGAAGCAGGACTGAGAGCTGAACTTGGAGCTGACCGAGGTGGGTCCCTGCTCTCCAACCCCACTGCCTACATGGTCAGCCCGCGGGTCCTCACTTCCATGCTATGGCGGGGACGCTGGCATTACCCTCAGGACAGAGTGAGGGACAGAGGCTAGGAGGCGGGGAGCAGCTGAGTGATGAACCCAGGGCTAGATTCCGAGGGGCTGTGGTGCCTGGCTGGAGAATGTCTGTTGAGTCCTTCAGGGTGGAGTTTCTGCTTTCCTCCAGGGAGAGGATCTATGGCTTTCATCTGGTTTTCTGAGGGGCTGGGAACCACCCCCCCCAACCCGAGTGGTAATGACCAGATGATAGACAACCCTTGCCTTATAACCTGCTCTGGCCACGGTGGCTGGCAGCTCAGAGTGAGGCCTCCTCTGGAAGATGGGGCATGGACTTAACAGGTTGAGGCCTCTCCCTGAGCCCCTTGGGGGTGAGCCAGGACTTGGCCTTGGGATTGCCTCCAGGCAAACGGGCCTGGAGATACCAAGGTTGTTTCTTGAAGCTGTTTCCAGTGCCTCTTCAGTCTGAGGTGCTTTCCACAGCAGCCCCAACCACCTAGCTCCCTGGCCCTCAGGGCAGAAGCCAGTATTTAGATGAGAAGGTAGAGTCTGGAGAGAAGCAGAGCTGCTTGCCGCAGGCCCCGGTGGCCGGCTGGGGCTGGACCCCTACCAGCTTCCCCACCACCACCCCGACAAACAGCTGCAGGAGGATGCAGAGGGCACTGGGCCGGCACCCCTTTCCCCCGCCACCGCCCGCCTTGGCCTGGCACCTCTTGGGTGACGGGGACACTCTGCTGGACGCCATGGACTTGCAGCTGCTGTGGCACTGTGCCCGTGGGGGCCCCGGCCGTCTTGGTGGAGGAGCTGTTGGCCTGCACTGGTGACCGCTGCAAGGGAAGGAGCAACGGAGAGTGTGTGGGGCAACCAGGCCCTGACAAAACCCTATCCCAAGAGCTATTTGGGGAGGACAACGGCCGGGGGGACATCTCCCAGCCACCTAAGCTGATAACTGTCCCGGGCGTCCAGACGCCTGGTCCCTCCCGCAGCCCCAGGGATCCCAGGGCAAGGGTCAGAGTTCAGCCCAGAGATGCTAGGGAGGCCCATCTTCCCCAGCAAGAAGGGTGGGGACTTTGGCCTCTGCTCAGTGGCCCCCAGCTGCCTCCATCAGCAGCTGGACTGCAGCCCTGAGGTGAGAAAAGCTAGGTCTGGGGGTCCCCACTTTCCAGATGAGTTGTGAAGGTGCAGATGGGAAGGGATGTGTGCAGGGCCACACAGCTGTGAGTGGTGGCACCAAGTGCTGACCCTGGGTGGGCCAGCTGCAGGGCCCCCATCAGCTGTGTCATGGGAAGTAGAGGAGGGGTGGGTATTATTACTTGTTTCATGCCTTGAAAACTCTGGGCTCAGAAGGGTCTGAAGGCCTGCCCAGAGTCCCCAGGACTGAATGGCTGAGCCTGGGACCTCAAAGTCCGACTGCTGACACCCATCCTCCCAGCCATCCATGGCTCACCTGCCTCCACACCCACGTGGAAATTAGGAGTCCTAAGTATTCACACTATGGTTGGAAGAGGGGCACTTTGCTTCCTGGGATGCAGGGACCAGAGCTGGAACTTTGAGATCCATTCTGGCCCAGGAGAGAAGGTGCCTCCTCCTGGAGCCAAACTCAGCTCAGAGCCAGCAGAGCAGAGTCCGGCGGCCAAGCCCCCCTTACCCAGGCTCAACGGGGACTTCAGAGGAGGGAGTCCTCGCTCCTTTGGGGAGAGGGCAGGAAGGATGGCTGAAGGGGCCACCACCTACCTCGGGGGGTGAGTGCACTTGCTGGGTGCCGTGCACCGTCAGGGAGACCTGGCCGCCCTTGCCGCCCGGGGCTGTGCTCTGCACTACCAGACGCTGCGTGGGGAGAGCCTGGAGCGAGAAGGGAGGACCATAGTTCACTGACAATGACCTGTGTGCATGTAGTTTGTTGGGTTTTTTTGCCCTCCTCGAGGCATGTGGGATCTGAGTTCCCGGACCAGGGATTGAGTTCCCTGCATTAGAAGTGCAGAGTCTTAACCACTGGACCACCAAGGAAATCCCCTGGCCTGTGTGTTTTTAATGTACACCTGTGCTGTGCCAGGGGCTTCCCTGGTGGCTCAGTGGTAAAGAACCCACCTGCCAATGCAGGAGATGTGGGTTCGTTCAATCCCTGGGTCCGGAAGATCCCCTGGAGAAGGAAATGGCAACTCACTATTCTTGCCTGGGAAATCCCATGGACAGAGGAGCCTAGTGGGCTACAGTGCACGGGGTCGAAAAAGAGTGGGACACGACTGAAAGACTCAACAACGTGCTGAGCCAGGTGCTGTGTTAGCGCTGCCTGCCTGCCGGCTCCCGGAATCGCCCAGACAGTCCCGATGCGTGGTGGCTCCCGCATTTCACAGAGGGTGACAGTGAGGCTTAGGACAGCAGAAGCACTTGCCCAAGGTACTGCAGCCCATACTCCNGGCTCCGGTGGCGGCGTGGGCCAGGGCTCTTGCTGCTCTGCCTTCCTAGCGGGAAACTGACTGCCTGAGCTCTGGAGGACAAACAGAGACACTGCGGGGTCACCGGGGCCGCCCACCAGGCTGCTGACACTAGGCAGCAACCCGACCAGAAGACCCCCACCCGATGTCAGGGAAGGGACAATCCAGAGCTCTCTCTTAGCAAAGCCTGGGCCCTGAACTGCCCGGTGCTGGCAAAGAGGAAGGCTTGAGGCCCATGGCTGGAATGGGAGTCCAGAGTGGGGCTGGGTTTCTCAAGGTTCCAGCTGCCTCCCCCCACCCAGACACCTCCAGGGGGGCTCCATTCCCTCCCTTCGGCCTGAGGGGCCTGCACCTTCCCCCCCCAACCCCCCACCCCGTGACTAAGCCCCAGTTTCCCCAGAGGCATGTGGGGGAGACACGCACCTCTTGAGCCACATGGACTGGCTGGAGTCCTTGCACCGTGAGCTGCTGCACGGGGCCAGCTTTGGGCACCTGTGGAGTGGCCTGAACCACTGACCTCTGAGGGGAGGGAAAGGCAAGTCAGACTGCGGCAGCCATGGCCAGCATGGCTGCCCGCCTGTTCTCAAGCACCACCAGCTGTCCCCAGCACTGGCATCAGCCTTTCTCCAGCTTTTCACTGCTGGCCCCGCACCATGTGGCTTCCAGGTTCCTTACCAGGTTGACTCTGGGCGCCATGGTGAACCCAGGCTCCACCAGGTGAGGCTGACGGGAAGCAGGACTGAGAGCTGAACTTGGAGCTGACCGAGGTGGGTCCCTGCTCTCCAACCCCACTGCCTACATGGTCAGCCCGCGGGTCCTCACTTCCATGCTATGGCGGGGACGCTGGCATTACCCTCAGGACAGAGTGAGGGACAGAGGCTAGGAGGCGGGGAGCAGCTGAGTGATGAACCCAGGGCTAGATTCCGAGGGGCTGTGGTGCCTGGCTGGAGAATGTCTGTTGAGTCCTTCAGGGTGGAGTTTCTGCTTTCCTCCAGGGAGAGGATCTATGGCTTTCATCTGGTTTTCTGAGGGGCTGGGAACCACCCCCCCCAACCCGAGTGGTAATGACCAGATGATAGACAACCCTTGCCTTATAACCTGCTCTGGCCACGGTGGCTGGCAGCTCAGAGTGAGGCCTCCTCTGGAAGATGGGGCATGGACTTAACAGGTTGAGGCCTCTCCCTGAGCCCCTTGGGGGTGAGCCAGGACTTGGCCTTGGGATTGCCTCCAGGCAAACGGGCCTGGAGATACCAAGGTTGTTTCTTGAAGCTGTTTCCAGTGCCTCTTCAGTCTGAGGTGCTTTCCACAGCAGCCCCAACCACCTAGCTCCCTGGCCCTCAGGGCAGAAGCCAGTATTTAGATGAGAAGGTAGAGTCTGGAGAGAAGCAGAGCTGCTTGCCGCAGGCCCCGGTGGCCGGCTGGGGCTGGACCCCTACCAGCTTCCCCACCACCACCCCGACAAACAGCTGCAGGAGGATGCAGAGGGCACTGGGCCGGCACCCCTTTCCCCCGCCACCGCCCGCCTTGGCCTGGCACCTCTTGGGTGACGGGGACACTCTGCTGGACGCCATGGACTTGCAGCTGCTGTGGCACTGTGCCCGTGGGGGCCCCGGCCGTCTTGGTGGAGGAGCTGTTGGCCTGCACTGGTGACCGCTGCAAGGGAAGGAGCAACGGAGAGTGTGTGGGGCAACCAGGCCCTGACAAAACCCTATCCCAAGAGCTATTTGGGGAGGACAACGGCCGGGGGGACATCTCCCAGCCACCTAAGCTGATAACTGTCCCGGGCGTCCAGACGCCTGGTCCCTCCCGCAGCCCCAGGGATCCCAGGGCAAGGGTCAGAGTTCAGCCCAGAGATGCTAGGGAGGCCCATCTTCCCCAGCAAGAAGGGTGGGGACTTTGGCCTCTGCTCAGTGGCCCCCAGCTGCCTCCATCAGCAGCTGGACTGCAGCCCTGAGGTGAGAAAAGCTAGGTCTGGGGGTCCCCACTTTCCAGATGAGTTGTGAAGGTGCAGATGGGAAGGGATGTGTGCAGGGCCACACAGCTGTGAGTGGTGGCACCAAGTGCTGACCCTGGGTGGGCCAGCTGCAGGGCCCCCATCAGCTGTGTCATGGGAAGTAGAGGAGGGGTGGGTATTATTACTTGTTTCATGCCTTGAAAACTCTGGGCTCAGAAGGGTCTGAAGGCCTGCCCAGAGTCCCCAGGACTGAATGGCTGAGCCTGGGACCTCAAAGTCCGACTGCTGACACCCATCCTCCCAGCCATCCATGGCTCACCTGCCTCCACACCCACGTGGAAATTAGGAGTCCTAAGTATTCACACTATGGTTGGAAGAGGGGCACTTTGCTTCCTGGGATGCAGGGACCAGAGCTGGAACTTTGAGATCCATTCTGGCCCAGGAGAGAAGGTGCCTCCTCCTGGAGCCAAACTCAGCTCAGAGCCAGCAGAGCAGAGTCCGGCGGCCAAGCCCCCCTTACCCAGGCTCAACGGGGACTTCAGAGGAGGGAGTCCTCGCTCCTTTGGGGAGAGGGCAGGAAGGATGGCTGAAGGGGCCACCACCTACCTCGGGGGGTGAGTGCACTTGCTGGGTGCCGTGCACCGTCAGGGAGACCTGGCCGCCCTTGCCGCCCGGGGCTGTGCTCTGCACTACCAGACGCTGCGTGGGGAGAGCCTGGAGCGAGAAGGGAGGACCATAGTTCACTGACAATGACCTGTGTGCATGTAGTTTGTTGGGTTTTTTTGCCCTCCTCGAGGCATGTGGGATCTGAGTTCCCGGACCAGGGATTGAGTTCCCTGCATTAGAAGTGCAGAGTCTTAACCACTGGACCACCAAGGAAATCCCCTGGCCTGTGTGTTTTTAATGTACACCTGTGCTGTGCCAGGGGCTTCCCTGGTGGCTCAGTGGTAAAGAACCCACCTGCCAATGCAGGAGATGTGGGTTCGTTCAATCCCTGGGTCCGGAAGATCCCCTGGAGAAGGAAATGGCAACTCACTATTCTTGCCTGGGAAATCCCATGGACAGAGGAGCCTAGTGGGCTACAGTGCACGGGGTCGAAAAAGAGTGGGACACGACTGAAAGACTCAACAACGTGCTGAGCCAGGTGCTGTGTTAGCGCTGCCTGCCTGCCGGCTCCCGGAATCGCCCAGACAGTCCCGATGCGTGGTGGCTCCCGCATTTCACAGAGGGTGACAGTGAGGCTTAGGACAGCAGAAGCACTTGCCCAAGGTACTGCAGCCCATACTCCGCAGAGCTGAAGTTTTTTCCCAGGCAGCCTGGCTCCATGGGCCTCAAAATGTGCTTCCACCCTGGAGACTGGGCAGGACTTTGTCCTAGTCCGTGCCGGACCCCAGCAGCCGCTATGCGGCCTTGCAGCCCACAGATCACCGTGCACTTGCTCCCGGTAGTGGGCTCTTGGTTCCTAACTGGCTTTGGGTTCTCTGCTCTGGAACATTAGGGTTGGACCCACCAGCCGTGTTACTGTCAATCCTCAGGTCTCTCTGTTAAGATGACTCCTGCACCTCCTTCTTGCTCCATGGGCCCTGACTGACACGGCCTCACCAGCCACCCCAGGGTAGGTCCCGCATCCTCGAGGCTGGTGCGGGCAGATCTGAGCAGGCTACGGGGGTTGGTTCTACACCCTGGGGTGTCTCTGAGAGTGAGGCGTGGGGGCCAGAGGTGGGGAGCTTACCTGCTGGGGCACCGGGATGTTCGTGAGCTGGAGGGGTGACACGTGGCCCGGCTTGGCCTGCACACTTGTCTGGACCAGTAGCCGCTGTGGGGAAAGGAGGAAAGACCTGAACCGGGCTGGTTTCCCCAGGGAGGCCTGGCTGGGGTTGGGGGAAAGGCAGGGTGGAGGGGTAGTGATTTTTTTTTAGCAGTGAACATCTTGGTAAGAACAGGTGAGCAGATGGTTCCAGCAGCAGGACTGGGGGGTAGGGGAAGCAAGGTCGCTACGGCCACAGCCTCGCTGCCCGCATGGCGTGCTCTCTGTCCACTCTGGGGGAGGGGCGTGTCCTACCTGCTGGGTGCCCTGCACCTGCTGAACCACCTGAGTGGGGACTCCGGTCTGGCTAGCCGTGGAGCCCGGGCTGGCCTCTGACACAGTCTCGCTGGCCCGCATGGCACCCTCTGTAGGGAAAGGTCACCAGGTCAGCTCTGCCTGCTGCCTCCAACTCCACCCTGAGCCTGAGGCTGTCGAGATGGATGCTGCTGCCTGAAGCCAGCTCCAGATGAGGCTAGGCCTCTCCAGGAATCCTGCCTGGCCCCTGGCCAGCCCAAGATTGCCCACTGGAGTGGGCTGTGGGCCACAAGGACCTATGATCCTTAACACCCATTAGCAGCTGCCCCCCTCCCTTCATTGTCCTGAAGTCAGGGTCCAGAAGGGTTGACCGACAAGCCAAGATGCAGTGGAGGCTTGGGGAGATGAACTCCTTTGCCCAGCAGGCAGGACTGTGGACCATCACTGACCCCATCAACCCCACCTCCCAGGGGTTCCACAGCCCTGGAAAGCATCAGGGCCACCTGCCTTGAGGTGACCCCTGGCTTCCCAGGAACGGAAGCTGGTCAGAGGAGTGACCCCAGAAAGTTTCACTGGCCTGCTGTCAAACACCCCCTCCTCCCTTGCCACTGTCAGAGCCTCCTGGTCCTCGGTGGGGGTGGGGCGCGGGAGGGTGGTGGGAGAGGGGCAGCAGAGGGCTTAGACCTGGGCGGGCAGGTACTCACGCTGACAGGCAGCCGAGAAGAGGCAGTCATAGAACATGGTGCCCCCCTCCCGCCCCCAGCCCCTGCCTTTCGGTCTCCAGGAGCCTGCCTGGCACTCCTTGATCCTTGCCCACCTCTCCAGGAACAGCAGGGCGCGCAGGAGGCTTTATACCTGCAGCCTTGGGGAGCTAATCCCCCCAGCGCTCCTGGCAGTCCTCTTGCGATAAACATACTTCCCTCTTAGCCCGAGTGGGGCCTTTGAGGGGCTGGGGCTATGCTCTGGGGTCAAGAGGGAGGCTGGTACCCAGAGATGCTATCAGGAAGGTGCAGGTCGGGTTTCATGCACAACTTGCTAAGTGATTAGCAGGGGAGCTGAGGGGGAGGGGCATGGGGCGAGTGTCCCCGGAGGCACTGGTTGGGAGACCCTCATCCCAGCTGGGACACCAGCCACCCCACCCCCTTTGTTGCCTGGTTACTCCCAGCAGTTTCAGAGGTGGGGTGGGGCTGGGATCAGAGTCACAGGCTAGGCCTAGGCTGAGGCCCCAAAGGCAGGGGGATGCAGACTCAGGCATGTGGGTAAGGAGGCATGTGTCTGAGCCGGGGGCCTATGGGGGACACAAAAGGCTCAGAGCGTCCTTTTGGGTCTCAGCCTCTAAAGTGGGGAGCTAGGCCTCGGCTGTTGCAGGGAGACATGGAGAAAGGACTGGCTAGAACAGAAAGGTGACCGCACGCAAGGAGAAGCAAAGACCTCAGGGGCCAAGTCTGAAGCAGAACACGTGGCTGTGTGTACGCTAGGTGTGGGCCAGACATGGGGTAGGCCCTGGGACAACTCTGCAGCTCATTCCAGGAGACGCTGATTCCTCTGTTTTGCTGGAATCATCCTTCGCAACCACTCAGGCTTCCCTGTCATCATCAAAGAGGAGGCCCTCACTGAGCCGGCCCGTGGGGAGAAACCCGAGAAAGCATCCAGTTCCGTGGGGGGCCTAGCACACCTGGGTGTCCATGGCCCAAGGGACAGTGCCTGACCCAGGAGGCCCGTAGCAGGTTCAGCCTGGCTCAGGGTGGGCAGCGAGTTGGGGGCTTCTCCTGCCCTCTCCAACGCCCTGGTACTCTGATGAAAAGGGCAAGGTTGGTCCTTGAGTGGGGACCTGGAGCAGCTGGAGGCCTGGAGGCTTGCTGGGATCCAGCATTACCTGGGACAAGGAAGCTCCAGGAGCCAGTCTTGCCCATCTCCTGCCTCAGAGGTGGCCCTCAAGGCTGGAACCCCCATCCTGGCCAGGATGCAGCACGAGGATGAGCAGGTGAGATTCTACAGTCTACTCTTTAGATGAGGGGCTTCCTGTGGCCAAGGTGGGACCCCTGCCACAGTGTCTCGCCCTGGCTCTGTGTGTGCACGTGTGTGCCTCGGGGACCCTGAGTCCACGAGCATCAGCATCTGTCTGCAAGCTTCACTTTGCACATGCGCACAGACCAGAGAGGGCCCTGCCATCTCAAATCTCTAGCCAGGAAGCGGCAGCTGATTTCCTGTGCCTCGATCTGATGAGCGTCTCTTCCTCCCTGGGCCCTGCACTTACTTCCTCACTGAGACCTACTCTGGCCTCACAAGCCACTTTAAGCTGCTTGGGAGAGGACAGAGGGAGGCCTGAGAGGCTGGACTCCAAGACAGGACCCAGGTCACCACAGACCAGAGATGGGGCTGTCTGTTCCTCTTCCTCCTGATCCTTCGCTCCCATCCTGTCAATAATTTCAGTCAGAAGCTCACTGGGAGGGAAGCCTGTGGATTCCTGATGCCCCCAGGGCCCTGGGTCCCTTGTCTGTCCTGACTTCAGTTTCCCCATCTATGCTTGGGGACACTGATAAACACCTTCCAGGTCCCTCTTCTTGACGCCAGTCTTCGACTTCTAGGGCCTCCAAGTGAGACAGAAGCAGGGAAGAGAGGCTGGACATGATCCCTTTTTCAGTCCAGCCCCACCCTCTTCCACCGGCTTGGTCTCATCTTTCTAGGGACGGCCGGCAGGACTCACGAGGTCTTTCTTCCACTTGGGTTTCGGGTGATAGCTTGGTGGCCTCTGAGGACAGGGACTTATGGATCTAGAGGACTGTTCCCAAGCTGGAAATTTGAGCTTCCTTCCCATCACCTCCAAAGTCACCTTAGGGCAGAGCTCCTGAGGACTGGGCGAGAGGAGCTGCTTCTATGGCGGCCGGTTCTCCTGGCTGGCTTCTAGTCTGGGCTCCAGGTCTGGCTCCCAGGCCCCGCCCTGCCTCCTGCCTGCAACTCCCTGGGTCCCTGCTCAGCTCACATTGCTTCTGGCTCGGGAGGAGCCCCAGGCACCTTGCTGCAGCCTTTGCTGGTGTTAGTTACACCCCCACCTCCACCCCAGGACTGGCTCATGTGGCCCAGAGGCCACCCTTAGATAAAAGGGACACTAAGGGTTACAAAGGAACCCTCAGAAATCACTGCCAGTGGTGGGGGAGGGGTCAGCCAAGCCACAGGAGTCCTCATAGAACAAATCGAGGAAGCAGTGCCCGGTAACCATTCCGGGGACAGGCCTGCTGCTGGCAGAACCAGGAGCAGAAGGGACAGGCAGTTCCCCAGGACCACTGTGAAAGATAATGAGGCCACTGCCTGACCAAAGAAAAGAGATTCACACCCACAACCAGTCACGTCAACACTGCAACCCATCAACACTGACTGCCCCACAGCACGATGGGGGCCAGGAGAGGGGGTAACAAAGGCTTTGACCAGTAGGCACCAGGGCCTCCCTGAGGGTGGAGGAGGGGGGTGCTGGGAGGAACTGGAGAAGACAATGGAAGAGAGGAGACGGGCTGGGACTCGGGGGATGCTGGGGTCTGCAGTTGTGCGTCCATTCCAGACCCTTGTTCTGGGGACCCCAGACATGGCAAGCAGCAAAAGCCAGCATTCAGGAGGTCCAAGGCCAATAAGATGGAAGAGTCCTCTAGCGGCGACAGGCAAGCCCTCCTGCCTGCTCTCAGCTGCCCAAAGGCCCCAAGATGGGATGGGAGCACTGAGCTGGGTCAGGTCAGCATTCATGAGGGATGAGCCACCAGAGGGTCGGGGTGGGAGAGCTCTAGGCAGAGGGCGACGAGAGTGCCAAGGCCCAGAGATGAACTGAGCCTGGAAGGTTTGCGGAGCCACAGGAAGGCCAGTGGGGCTGAAGCAGGAATGTTGGGGGGAAGGTTGATACCAGGTGGGGCTGGGTGGCCAGCAGGCCTGGGTGGCCAGAGTCAGGAGGTTGGACATCTGTCAGTAGCGACACAGGGAGTGTGGAGCTGGTCCCTATCACAGGGATCCAGACCTTCTAGGGGCAAGAAAGGCCAGGCCAGGCTTTCCCAGAGAGTGCCCCCAGGGCCACCCGCTTTGGAATGATCCAGGTTAAGCTGGGACATGATGGAATCGAATCAACAGTTAACAAGAGGCTCCCTCTGATTGCTGATGGGAGGACTGTGAAGGGTCTGAACAGAGGCTGGAGCCAGGGAGGTGGGAGAGGTGGTGGGTTCTGGTTGGATTTAGGACGTGGAGCCAAGACAGCTGGCTTGCTCAAGGATGGGTAAGACAGAGGACCTCCCTGGTGGTCCAGTGGTCACGACCCTGCACTCCCACTGCAGGGGCGGCATGGTTTCGATCCCTGGTTGGGGAACTAGGATCCTGCATGCCACGCCATGTGGCCAGGAAAAAAAAAAAAAGTATGGGTAAGACAGGAGTCAAGGCTGCCCCAGGCCTGGGGTAGGGGAGAGAGAGGGTGATATTTACTAGGACAAGGTGGTCTCTAAGGAGGCCAGATTTGAAGAAGGAAAGAAATTCCAGACTGCCATCAGACCATGCTAGTTTGAGAGGTCTGTGAACCGCGTGCATGGGTCACAGGTGGTGAGGACTCAGGGCCGAGTCCCTGGGTGCTGATCTCAACGTGGGCATTGTCATACAGAGGTGGCATCAGAGGCTGAGGGACAGGACAAGGCCCTGGAGCAGAGAGGAGGCCTCAGCTGATGAGGTCGTGGTGCGCGCAAGGTCAGGGACATGAGGAGGAAGGAGCAAGGGGGAGCCGAGATGGGGAGGGAGCGAGGTGGGCAGAGACCAGAGCAGGAGGGCATCTCTGGGGGGCGGGGGCTCGGGGGAGAAACTGTCACGTGCTGCCCGGAGGCCAAGGAAGAGGAGAATAGAGGGTGACTGATGGATCGACAAGATGGGGGCCAAGGGTGATCCTGCCTGGGACTCTGGGGTTAAGGAGACAGAGCTCCGAGTGAAGGGGCAGAGACTGAGGGAGGGAGGATGAATTCTTTGAGGAATTCTGACTTAAAGGGAGGGCTTCCCAGGTGGCTCAGTGGTAAAGAAGCCGCCTGCCAGTGCAGGAGATGCAGAAGACATGAATTCGATCGCTGGGTTGGGAAGATCCCTTGGAGAAGGAGATGGCAACCCATTTCTTCCCTGGAGAATGCCATGAACAGAGGAGCCTGGTAGGCTATAGTCCATGGCGTCGTAAAAAGTCAGACATGAGTTAGTAACTAAACATCAACTAGGGGAAGAAAATGGGACAACAGCGGTAGGAGGTACAGGGCCTGGGGGCCCTGGCTAAAATGGGAGCTGCTGTCTTTTTACAAGCAGGTAGAAAAGATCTACCAGAGAGGGACTAAGCGATGAGGCTGGGGCGGTAGAAGTCCTAGAGGGGCAGCCTGGAACTGCCATGGGGCCGCTTCACCCTTCCAGCAGCAGGAAAGGAGAGCTGGTGAGTGCAGATGGACCCTGGGCGCTGGGAGGCTGGGTGGGTGGGAGATGGGCTCCTTCTTGTCACATGGTGATGCCTTGTCCGCAGGGAGGTCGGCAGCAGGGTGGGGGTTAAGAACACGGAACGAGAGGGTGGTGCTAGAGGTCAGGGCGCAGCCAGGGGCCTGGGTTTTTCAGAGAGTGGGGAGAATGCTGGTGAGGATGCTGGGCAGCGCTGAGAACCCCCTGGAGATGCGGCCCGGCGACCCCGGCCACATCCTGGGCCTGGCCTCACTCTGTACTCAGCTGACTCTCACATGCCAGCCCTCCTCCACACCAGTCTGTTGCAGAGAGTCACTGTCCCGAGCCCCCGCATGCCCCTCACCCTGCCTGGGGACCCTGACACTGCCGGGAGCCTCCAGGACACTGCTGGGGCCCAGCTGCTTCCATTGTGGTCCCACGGGGCGGTGTCAGTTGCCACCAGTTTTGACTCTTCATTGTCCTAGGGTCAAGTTAATTGACCTGCACCTTCCACAGCCTCCTAGAATGCCCTTAGGAGCCCCACCACTTCCTTTTCCACTGTGCAAAGACCGGGGCCAGCCTCTCCTCTACACAGGGAACATCAGAAACCACTAAAGATGCCCAAGTCCTGTCCTGAGAGCCACCTGTTGGTTTTTTTTTTGGCCGCACCATACAGCGTGTGGGATGTTACGATCTTAGTTCCTCAACTAAGGATGGAAGCTGTGTTCCCTGTAGTAGAAGCGCACAGTCCTAACAACTGGACTGCCAGGGAAGTTCGTCTGAGCTCCACCTTCTCCCTCAGGGGAGTGACCACCTNTTTTTTTTTTGGCCGCACCATACAGCGTGTGGGATGTTACGATCTTAGTTCCTCAACTAAGGATGGAAGCTGTGTTCCCTGTAGTAGAAGCGCACAGTCCTAACAACTGGACTGCCAGGGAAGTTCGTCTGAGCTCCACCTTCTCCCTCAGGGGAGTGACCACCTGTCCTGATTCTGCTTCTACTTCCCTCTGCTCAGCCCGTCCCCATTCTAGAGGAAGCCGGCATAGGGAAGATGCTCTGAGGCAGGAACCATGGGTTCCATGGCCCAAGCTTCCTGGTCATTTGCTCCAGGGGGGCGGCTGCAGTGACTAACAGGATCCCCTGGCCACATCACACATTCACAAACTCACCTAACCAAGAGCCCTGCTTGGCCCAAGTTTTGTCAAAAATGAAACGGAAGTTTTGTCTGGGGGAGCAACCCCTCCAGATCTCCCAGTGGATTCCTGAACTGCAGCTGGGAGCACCTCACAGGCAGCCCCTGAGCTCAAAAGTGTTACTTTTTGTTTTTAAACATTTTGACTGTGTTGGGTCTTGGTTGTACCGGCTGTGCCCTACTACCTGTGGGATCTTAGTTCCCTGATCAGGGCTCGAACCTGGGTCCCCTGCGTTTAAGGTGGATTCTTAACCACTGGACCACCCAGGGAAGTCACTCGAAGTTGTTACGGTCCCTTTCTGGATGATGGCTGAATGCTCCCCCTCCAGTTCCGGCAGACATTTGCAAACTAACTCCACTGCCCAAACCTTTCATTGAGTGACATCTTCCTTGAGGACAGACAGAACCAGCTCAAAGAGCTGCCCTGGCTGGGAGGATTTTGGGGGGCACAGAGTCCTCCCTGCTTGGTCTGACTACTTCTTCCCCAGAAAGTGAAAAAAGTCAAAGTGTTAGTCGCTCAGTTGTGTCTGACTCTTTGCGACCCTGTGGACTGTAGCCCACCAGGCTCCTCTGTGCATGGGATTCTCCAGGCAAGAAGGCTGCAGTGGGTGGCCATGCTCTCCTCAGGTCTTCCGACTCAGGGGTCAAACCCGGTCTCCCATACTGCAGGTAGATCGTTTACTGTCTTGAGCCACCAGGGAAGCCTTCCCCAGAGATGTCCTGCAAATCCCACCTGTGAACCTCAGGCAGTTAAAAGCTGCCCTCCGGGTGATCGGCACAATAAGTGATGACGGGAGGGCTCCAGGATGCCCCCACATCCAGAAGGCTAGGCTCCCCCAAACTCCTGCTGGAGTTGTTCACAGGGTGCCCTGGCTCCGAGCACGCGTCCACTTACCGGAGACGGTGACCACGATGTACTGCTGGGATGCCGGGGACGGGGTGGGTGCGCCGGCAGGCTGCGAGGGCGTAGGGGCAGCCGGGAGCTCTGTCACATACGGCTTCTGGCTGCCCGGTGGCTGTGCC
>SJYA01012487.1:1324-11656 GCA_006410615.1 Neotragus moschatus
TCTTTAGGTAGGACTCATGAGAACAGTTGCTGAATGTAAGCAGAGGCAAGACTCTTGTGCATAACAGGGCCTAGTAACACTCTTAGAGATTTTCCCATATAATGTATAGTGTTCACACGCCATTGGAACTGCTCTGGAATTGTCTAGATTTCATATTTGAGCATGAACTGGGGTCCTTGGGTAGGGCTGCCAGCTTTAAGAAAGAAAGACACGGGGCATCTAGTTAACTCAGGTTGTTAGATAAACAAGTGATTTTGTAGTATTAATTATATCCCATGTATTGCATTTGTATACTTAGATTTTATCTAGGGACACTACCTTCAAGATGAGGAGTAAATTGGGTGGGAAGAGGGCCAGGTAAGATGTTTCTTAATAGTTTTTTATTGAGTAGAACATTTATCTTCTCCATCTCCCTGACAATAAATCACCTATCATTGTGAAAAGTCGGCTACATTCATCCTGTTACCCACCATGAGGTAGTGCCATATTGGTTTGAGAAGCATAGGGAAGCAAATGAGGGTAGGAATATACCCATGAACCCAAGAGTCAAGAAATGTACATACCAGTACTCCATAGATACCACAGTCACACAGTCCCCAAAGTGAGACACCCTTGTCCATTTCTTGGCTAGAACCTCATTTAGACCTCTCAACCAAGCTCTTGAGAATAGTTATAAGTCTGACTTGCTTAAGCTGTATAATATTGTCAGTGGATTTTGTCCCCACGAGAAAAGATCCAACAGTCCTCCCAGATTTCCTAACTGCTTGACTTATAAAGGGAAAATAAAGTCACCAAATCCAAAAGGCCAGTTATAAACGTGAGGATAATTATGCTTTCAACTTAAATAGCACTTTATGTAACACATTTTTCTGCCCATTTGTCATCTGATCGTTAGTGTGGGATTTACTAGCAGATGAGAGAATGGGAGATCTGCTGAATCCTATTGCTGTGACCAACTTGCATTTCTTGATATCATCACTTTGAAACCACAGATGAGGAAAGATTCAGGCTCATCTTTCCCTTCAGAGTCTGCTCCTTCACCAGCTGTGGGCTTTCTCTCAGGTCTTTTTAAAAAATATATAACTAATCCTAGATTTTGCATTAACATTACGAGACTATTTTCTCTTTGTGCTACTTAGCTGATTGTGTCAATTTAAGGCAAGAGTTTTTCATTAAATGAAATTAAAAGTCAATGAAAAAAATAGTGACGAACTGCCTTCCTCTCAAGACTAACTACCTCACGATGACAACGCCAGGCGAAAAGCAAGAATTCAGTGCATTCTGAACGCGTGAGTCAATGAAGGAGTGAAGAGAAAAATGAACTTAAATGAATGCCTGCTTAAGTAAATGAGCTTGATTTACTCCAAATCTTGCCAGCCCAATAAAGACTTCTGTTGAAAAGGATAGCTCACTAGAATTACAATTTCAAATACTAGACCTTTCCAGACACCCTATAGTGCAGCTGCATCAGAGAATAGCATTTTCCTGAGTTACCTGAGGCAAAGACAATGATGTCATTATGTAACGAAGTGCCATAATCATCCAGTAACTAACCATCAGGGCCCACTCTGAAGAAGTGCTTTCCTTCCTCTCGGATTAATTTTTGAATGCAATCACAGTTCCCTTCCTTTCATCTGGTCCTCAGCAAACAAGACATAGAATCCAAAAGTGCCCAGAACAGAGGATGGCCATCCTTGGTCTCCGAGCAAAATAAGGGGTGGAAACTTTACCTTCTGTTGGACAATGTCATCATTGTAATACTTTGGCTCTTGTTTATTTAAGTCACCATCTTCCATTAGTATCAACTTTTCTCTCAGTTGGTCATTAAATTCTCAAGGTTTCCCTATGGCAGACAAATTTGATCAAGCTTTGCCCAGAGCCAGAGATTTTCCTACTGTGTGTTAAATGATGAAAAGAATAAAGGGAACTATCCTTTATATGTACGCCAAAGTGAAAGTGAATGTTGCTCACTCGTGTCCAACTTTTTGCGATCCCATGGACTGTATAGCCAATGGAATTCTCCAGGCCAGAATACTTGAGTGGGTAGCTGTTCCCTTCTCCAGGGGATCTCCCCAACCCAGGAATTCAACTGGGGTCTCCTGCATTGTAGGCAGATTCTTTACCAGCTGAGCAGCCAGGGAAGTAGTATTAATGCCAAGTGACTGGCATATCATAGGTTCAGCTCATTCTCTTATTCATCCATCCGTTCATTTATCCAAGCAATAAACATCCGCTGTGCATTTTTCATGGACAGCACTAAGCTAAGGTTTGTGTTCAGTTCAGTCGCTCAGTCACGTCTGACTCTTCGACCCCATGAACTGCAGCACGCCAGACCCCCCTGTCCATCAGTGGGGAGATCACCAGGGAGAAGTGATCGAAGAGTAAGGTGCTTGTTACTTCATCTTATTTAATCCCTGGTGGCTCAGCTGGTAAACAATCTGCCTGTGATGTAGGAGGCCTTGGTTCAGTTCCTGGGTTGGGAAGATCCTCTGGAGAAGGGATAGGCTACCCACTCCAGTATTCTTTGGCTTCCCTTATAGTTCAGCAGGTAAAGAATCCATCTGCAATGCGGGAGACATAGTTCCATCCTTGGGTTGGGAAGATCCCCTGGGGAAGGGATAGGCTACCCACTCCAGTATTCTGGCCTGGAGAATTCCATGGACTGTATAGTCTACGGGGTTAAAAAGAGTTGGACACGACTGAGCAACTCTCACTTTCATCTCACTTTCCATCTTCACAAGTATCCTATGATGTTGGATTCTGATCACCTTGATGTTATATATAAAGAAACTGAGGTTCACTACCTCACACACCTAATTTCACACAGCTCCGGTGGAGCAGAGGCTCAAAAGGACCCAGAGTGAGGGATTTTGAACACTGTCTCCTTAAATGAAAAAAGAAAGAAAGAAAGAAAAAGAATGAAGACTTTTCAGAAGAACAAAATTACTTCACAGAGGAAGAACCCTTGGACTAACTGGCACGTGCCTCTTGAGGAAGCTACAGGTCTCTAAATGCTAGCTACACAATCCTGTGACAAATTCTGCTTTCTTGGGCTCCAAAATCACTGCGGATGGTGACTGCAGCCACAAAATTAAAAGATGCTTGCTCCTTGGAANAAAGAAAGAAAGAAAGAAAAAGAATGAAGACTTTTCAGAAGAACAAAATCACTTCACAGAGGAAGAACCCCTGGACTAACTGGCACGTGCCTCTTGAGGAAGCTACGGGTCTCTAAATGCTAGCTACACAATCCTGTGACAAATTCTGTTTTCTTGGGCTCCAAAATCACTGCGGATGGTGACTGCAGCCACAAAATTAAAAGATGCTTGCTCCTTGGAAGAAAAGTATGACAAATCTAGACAGTGTATTAAAAAGCAGAGATGTCACTTTGCTGACAAAGCTCCACAGAGTCAAAGCTATGGTATTTCTGGTAGTCATGTATGGATATGAGAGTTGGACCATACAGAAGGCTGAGCGCCGAAGAATTGATGCTTTCAAATTGTGGTGCTGGAGAAGACTCTTGAGAGTTCCCTGGACAGCCAGGAGATCAAATTAGTCAGTCCTAAAGGAAATCAACCCTGAATATTTATTGGAAGGACTGATGCTGAAGCTGAAACTCCAATAGTTTGGCCACCTGAAGCAAAGAGTCGACTCATAGGGAAAGACCCTGATGCTGGGAAAGATTGAGGGCAGGAAGAGAAGGGGGGTGACAGAAGATGTGATGGGATATATAGAATCTAGAAAAATGGTACTGATGAACCTATTTACAGAGAAGGACTGGAGACACAGATATAGAGAATGGACTTGCGGATACAGTGCAGGAGGGAGCGGGTGGGACTAACGGAGAAAGTACACTCTCAGGAGTAAGATGGATAGCTAGTGAGAAGCTGCTGTGGAGCACAGGGAGCCCGTCCTGCACTTTCTGATGACCTGGAGGGATGGGATGCGGAGAGGGGAGGGAGTTTAGGGAGGGAGGCGATGTGTGTACAATTATGGCTGATTCACACTGTTGTATGGCAGAAGCCAACATAACGTTGTAAAAAAATTTTTTTAATAAAATATTCTTTAGTTGAAGAATAAAGACAAGAAAGAAAATATATAGGTATACTACTAAAAAACATACCCATGCTCATAGCCTAATAGTTATTAAATGTGGTATCAAAATGCTAATTCAAGGAATCATTTTCCCAGAAACATATTTTTAATCATGTAAGGTGATATTGCAGGGAGAAAAAGAAAGTGGGGGGAAATGTTTTCAGAATTCCGATCTAGCAAGCAGAATAAAAACGCAGCTGGACAAGGTGAACCAATATAAACCAGGGGGAAAAAAATAGCAACCAGAGACAGGCAAGCTCCTCGGGCCTCATAGAATTTCTCTACCTTAACGGCACACATCCAGATACACCACACAGAAAGCATGTTACACGACGAAACTGAAGAACCGCAATATTGCAGCGCCATCAGAATTTGCAGAATAAAAGGGAAACAGGAAAAAAAGGTAAAAGAGAGGTAAGGTGCATGGAAACTGCTCCACAGAGGGGCCGATGCACGGGTCTTCAAACATCTAGAGGGGTCTGACGACTAAGGAAATAGCACAGAGAGTGACGGCATGTTTCCAAACAACTCTCTGCTTTTGGATGGTGAAATAAATGAGCCCCCAGAAGCCACAGAGGAAACAAACATAGTCTTGGGCTCATGTGGCTATAAAAGTGTGCGGTCCTGCCAGAAACCTTTACTCTGGAAGGAACGTGGGACTCAGCATAATATGAGTTGTAAGATGGCAAATTACTGGGATCCGTCACCCTCAAATTGCGAACAATATTTAAAGGATTAGGGACAACTGTGTTATCTGAGCTGCCCTTGATCTCAGTCTAGAGGCCGAGGTACGCTCATTGGAATTCAATTGAAAAACAACAGCTGTTTATGGAGCTGTTTTCTGTGTGCTGGAAACTCTGCTAGGAAATTTACACGCGTCATCTCGTCAAACCCTCACTGTGCAAAGCAGGCCGCTGATGCTTCAAAAGTGACTTGGACCAAATCACACAGGTTGTAAAAGACAGGGTGGCTCAGTGGTAACGAATCTGCCTGCCAGTGCAGGAGACGCTGAGGATGTGGGCTCGATCTCTGCATTGGGAAGATTCCTCTGGAAAAGGAAATGACAACCCACTTCAGTATTCTCGCCTGGAAAACTCCATGGACAGGGGAGCCTGGCAGGCTACAGCCCATGGGGTCCCAGAGTCAGACATGACAGAGAGTCCACGCATGATCTCTGTCCAAGTGAGTTGAAGCCGGGATGAAGCAGTTTGACAGTAACCAAGTAAAAGACAAAGGTGATCTGAATCCAGGTGTCAGACCCTGCACTCCTGCCTGAATCACACACCTCTCCCTAAAGATAATGAGGGAGATAAATGTTTTTTAAGAAAATTGGGGGCCAATGAGAAGTGCCCCCAAATAAGATGGCATGTTAGTATTTGTATCAGCCCTCCCCACCAAATTTCCAGAGCAAGGCCAACCTGGACATAGTGTAGAGTTTGGAGTCTTCAGCCCCCAAAGGCCAGAGCCCACACACGCTCAGTCACTCCTCACTTCCTCTCCCCGTTCACTCACCAGTGATGACTGTGGGTTTTCTGCAGTGGAAAGCCTGGGAGGAGGTGGTCACTTCATTGCTGCATTTCAGCAGGAATTGCCCGGCAAAGCTGTCTGGGGGCTCCCTGCTGCCCAGCAAGCTCTAGGTACTTGATAAGGGCTTGACCACAGCAAGCCTCTCCAATGCACAGAAACTGCACTGACGCCCAGGCTGTGTACTGTTATCAGTAACAATAGTGGGGACTTCCCTGGCAGTACAGTGATTAAGCATCTGCCTTCCAATGCAGGGGACATGGGTTTGATCTCTGGTCTGGGAACTAAGACGCCACATGTCCCGGGGCAACTAAGCCCACAGGCTATAGCTACTGAGCCATCCCTCTCTGGAGCTCACGCGCCACATCTGGAGAAGCCCGCACGCCACAGTGAAAGACTCTGCATGTCGCAATTAAGACCTGATGCACCCAAAGAAACAAATAAAAGTGTAAGTGCTAGTGGCTCAGTCAGGCCCGACTCTTTGCGACCCCACCAGGCTCCTCTGACCATGGAATGCTCCAGGCAAGAAAACTGGCGTGGGTTAGCAATTCTTTCTCTAGGTGATCCTCCCAACCCAGGGATGGAATCCAGGTCTCCTGCGCTGCAGGCAGATTTGCTACCCTTTGAGCCACAAAAGAAACCTTAAATAAACAAATAAATATTAAAAAGAATAATAGTGCTGACTGCCTCGCTGTTCAAATGCTCCAAGGGTCTTTGATCATCTTTCACCATAAGCCAGTGATGGTAGTATTGAGTCCATTTTACAGATGAGGAAATAGAGGTTCTCTTTAATAATCAAGGCGTAAGTTAAGACCCAAGAATGTTCACACTGAACCCTCGTGTGCTTTCTATTGTTGATTATATCCAACTGCCTCCCAGCCTCTCCACTGTCTCCATGGAACACAGGAGAACTTTCTCCATGCATCTCTCCCAGCAGAGAACCCTTTCCTGAATGAACTGGGAATCATGTATTTCCTACAGATGAAGAATACAGCCATCGTGACCTTGGATGTTAGCCTAGGTCTCTTTAGGGGGTCAACCAGTGTCTTTACCAAAAGTGTCTGTGCTGGTCACCAGGAGCTGGGGAGACTGTGCCCACAGTTCAGCTCTGTGTCCAGAAAAGTTGCAGAGGAAAACCAACCCTCACTTGATGCTGACAGTGAGCAGGCAACCTAAGAACGGTCACTGCCATACAAGATGGAGGAGAAAATCACACACCACCTTAAAACTGCAAAACAAGCGTGCAGAGGGCTCTGCCATCCCCTTCCTCTTTTCACTTGTCTTCTCCATCAAATAAGACACATTATTATTTGCGACTGCTGTTTTCAGAAATGTGTGAATTGACACGCATTTCTTCCCCCTTTACAGTGGGAGATGAAAGGGTAGGATGGGGTGGGGCGGGGTGCCCTGACTTTGACTTTGGAGGTGGTCAGCCTGAGGCCTCATGGCTCACTATCTGGAGCACTGGGGGCCGAGGAAGGGTCCATTTCCAGAAAAGGCACTCTTCAGCTCTCCTGATCTTTAACCATGGACTTGCTGAGCAAGAGGGAATCTCTTCCGCCTGGCCCTCTTCCCCATTCGAGAGTCCACCTCACCCAAAGAGAAACCACCTCCCTGGACTGTGGGTTTCTCCAGCTGCTGGGAAAATACCTTCAGGATGGCTCACGAGGCAGTGGCAGGCACATATCCTTAGGCGCTGCACAGCCCGATGGCAGACGTTTTCCAATAACTCTGTTCCTCTGGGTCCTCTCCTTATCAATTACACCCCAGTCTTCTAGGAAGACAGCGGCAGTCTCCATGGGCAGTCCTGATCATACCCGACCTGGGGAGGGAGCCCACTCCCATCAGGAGAGTAGGGACCCGGGAGGATGGAGCAACAGGGGCTTTCTAAAAGGCAGAGCAATGGGACTTGGCTGGCAGGCCAGTGGTTAGGACTCCTCAGTTCCAATGCAGGAGACAGGGGTTTGATCCCTGGTTGGAGAACTAAGATCCTGGAGGCCACACAGCCGAAAAATAAATAATAAATGGAAGAGTAGTGTATCTTCCCAAACATAATTACTTCCTGAATTATCATATGATTAGGTTTGCCCCTCCCAGCGCCGTTCATTCAGTTGTTCAGTCGTGACCGACTTTGAGGCCTCATGGACTGCAACACACCAGGCTGTCCATCACCAACTCCCGGAGCTTGCTCAGTCAAACCCATATCCATCCAGTCGGTGATGCCACCCAACCATCTCATCCCCCTCCCAACTGTGCAACTTAAAAATAGATCCAACCACACTCTGAAACATATTTGAAAACCAAGCAGAGCACTTTGGTTTGAGTTCTCCCCATTTAAAGAAGTGCAAAGACCTCGGTCAAGGGATGGTTTTGCCAGCATTCTGTTTGGTGGTACAAAATTTTCTCCTTAAATGTCCATTCATAGAGTCATTCAATGAGTATTTATTGGGCACCTGTCTTGTGCCAGTTTCTGTATTAACTTGATAACTCAGCAATAAATAAAATAAAGCCCTGGTGCACTGAGAGAAAACATTCGAATACAGGATGACAGGCAACAAATAAACAAGTGAACACATATTACAGGATTTACAGTAGCTTCGCGATACCATCTATTAGAGCCGAGAGACCCTCTGAAAACACAGAGATAGGGAGGGAGAAGGAAAAGTTTTTTCTAGTAAGGGTTAAGTAAACCTCACCTGGAATATTCCTTGGTACTTAAAATGAAAGTAATTTGCAGAAATGTCTTACATATATAAATGTAATAGCCAAGTCCTACTTTCTCCCTCAGAAATACACAGCTCACAGCTCCCTGCAAGGTGTCAAGAAAAGGCTGCACTCCCCAGCACGGGGCCAGCATGCGTTTCCCCTGCCCAGCCGGCACAGTGTGCCTGGACCGCCAACGGGTTAAGGTAGCCGCGAGATGCTTGGAGTGCTGCAGAAACAGTGCATGTCAGACGTTCCAAGCATCCTTCATCTTCCCTATCTCCAAGTCCTCGGCTGTCAATCAGCTGTCACTAGCCCGCACATCAGCCAGCGTGCGCACATCACCCGACTGTCAGCAAAGCAGCTGATGAGACTCGGCTCCAGACTGTCAATCATCTTTGTTTCTCTCTGCCGCTCGGGAAATATTTTGGCTCAGAGAAACAAAGAAGTCTGGGCAACAATGGCTTGCTGTCAGGCAGACACTCCTGTAGGTGGATATAAGATCTTCAACGAGCCCTGATCATGCCTCACCACCCCCCAACCAGATGATGCTGGGGTCAGGGGTGGACAGATGGAAGATTGAGAATCTGTTTTATTAGTAATTCTAGTTCCCCGAGCAGAGCCTGATGGATTCACACACACACAAATAAACACGGGAACATGAAACAATGATAACTTGAAGTTATCTGAGCTTATGCCTCAGAAAAAAAAATAAGGCTCGGAGGATGGCTGACTGCTCGGTTCGCAATTATTCATCATTGATCAGGCAGGCTTTCGGGCAGAGAGTAACTGTTAGATTGCTGAGTTCACTCATCTCCCAGGGAATTCTGAGACAGTAGCTTTGACTCTCCCACTCTCTGGGGTATGTGGAGGTTGGGAGCCCCCATGCACAGAAAAGCTAGCGAACTCATTAGGACCCTGGCGAAGTGGGTCTGCTGGCACTTGCAACAAGCGTCCTTTTGTCGAATGTAAAGACATTCGGAACAGCCCCTTGTCTGGCACAGTAGCTGCCCCTCTCATACAAAACATGTACGGATCATGTCCCCCACCTCTAAAAGCCTGCAATATACAAATNCTTTTGTCGAATGTAAAGACATTCGGAACAGCCCCTTGTCTGGCACAGTAGCTGCCCCTCTCATACAAAACATGTACGGATCATGTCCCCCACCTCTAAAAGCCTGCAATATACAAATCTAAAGAGACGCTCCTGGCTCTGAACCTCCATCGAGCACGCTGTCCTGCTCCCCACCAGTTTGCCACTTTTGCAAAATCATCATGCATGTATCGGCATAATTAATCAACTCATCTTGCAATAGATCCAAATACTAAGTTATCTGAAGCCCTGTAACATTAAGAACAAAAATACACTTATTGTACGCTAATTGCTTTGCAATACATTTAGAAGCCGTCAGATCTTTTCATGGTGTTTCTCAAGACTGCTATTACCTATCAATTACCCAATGATCTGAACCGACCCGTTTGTACATACTGTGACTGCTCCCATTATCAGCTCCATGTTTGTGACATTTGGGATGTTTTACCCTCTGACAGACAGATCCTTTTCTACTGCGCAACGCCGATTTCTGAAAGCGCATCTCTCCTGATCTAACCGGACATTAATTGGTTTTGTGCTGATGTATCTATGCCTCTCAGTCTCCCAGCATAACTAGCAAATCTCATCTCTGACAAGTTGGCTGAACCTAATCAGGACAGATCAGCTGTTACCCAAGGTGCCACGGGCTGTAATTTGTGGTTCTTTACAGAGTTATCACTCGCCGGAAAGACAAGGAACTATAAATTCTGTCAACAGGAATCCCAAAGTGTGTGTTCCAAGCAGCTGTGGCCTCCCCCGCCCGCAAGAAAACATAGCACTTGTCAAATAAATACTTGAGATAATTGATAAGAGGGGATTAGAAGGATGTGGCTGATAGCGTGACTGTAAGACTTTTTATTTTAAGGAAATTTCAGAAGCAAAATGGTGCATGTGAAGTATGAGTTGTCAAGGATAAAGAA
>SJYA01012488.1:0-11747 GCA_006410615.1 Neotragus moschatus
TTAATCCTCTAACCTGTTGATGGATGGGGCTGTGCTCCCTCCCTGTTAGTTGTTTGACCTGAGACAACCCAGCCCTATAGTATACAGGCTCTGTGGTAGGGCTAGTGGTGACCTCCAAGAAGGCTCATAACAGCCAGTGTGTATTTCCCAGGACTGCTGCTGCCAATGCCCTAGTTCCTGAGGTGAGCCACTGCTGCCCCTCCCCTTTGCAGGAGACCCTCCAATACTAGCAGGTAGGTCAGGTTCAGTCTTATGTGGGGTCACTGCTCCTTTTCCCTGGGCCCTGGTACACACAAGCTTTTATGGACGCTCTCCAAGAGTAGAGTCTCTGTTTTCCCCAGTCCTGTGGAATTCCTATAATCAAATCCTGCTTGCCTTCAAAGTCAGATTCCCTGGGGATTCTTAGTCCCTCTGCCAGATCCCCAGGCTGGGATGCCTGAGGGGAGTGCTCAGAACCTTAACAACAGTGGGAGAACTTCTTTGGTATTATTGTTCTCCAGTTTGTGGAGTGCCCATCCTTCGGGTGTGGAATTTGTTTTTATTGTAATTGTGCCCCTCTTACCAGCTCATTGCGCCTTGTCCTTTGGATGTGGAGCTTGTTTTCACAGTGGGTTCCAGCATCCTGCTGTTGATGGCTGTTCAAGAACCAGTTGTGATTTTGGTCCTCTCTCAGGAGGACATGATCACACGTCCTTCTACTCTGCCATCGTGAACCAATCACCAAAGAGTCTCTCTTAATTTTAAAGAGCTAAGGTTTTGTTGTTACGTGGGAGAGCTTACAACTCCATGATCCAAATAGCTGAATTCCCTTTAAAAGGACATGAATGAGGTATTTGTCTTATTCATTCATTCAGGGGCTACTCAATTATTTATGTAACTAACTTCATCAATCATCTATTATGCACCAGTCAACAGCCTTGAGATAAGACAGAGGTCGTTTGTCTTGTTTCTCTGCATTTACAGAGCGGGCGGGGGAGAGTTTAGGCAAGTGAGTCCAGGGCAGAGCTGTGGTAGAGGATACTGTAAGGTAAGGGAACTAGAGAAGGTGAGGTTCAGAGAAAGAACAAGACCAGTACTCTACAGGAACACATCACATTTAGTGAGGCGAGAAGGGACAGCCATCAAACCAGTGAGCTGCTGCACTAAGTCAAAAAAAAAAGTAGGTATATATATAGAAAACATATATATGTAGACATACGTCGTTTTGAGGGAGTCTGTTTTTCCTCAAGATTATTTTGATTAGTTAGCTTTCAACAACTGGGGCAAGGAATTCCTGAGACCAGCCGGAGATTGGGACCGACTGGGAGCTGAACGTAATCAGTCTTGATGTTCATTCCTTTCTTGGGGAGAGAAGGTTCTTCGTTCTGTGTGGAATGGTGGGAGAGACCTGGAGGGGAGTTTTAACTCCAGGCTATTTTGAGCCACATAGCTTTCCTTCATTCCAGACCATAAAGAATATATAAAAAGAGAAAGAGAGATGGGCCTTGTCAGTGTCCAGGGCTTTTTCATGCTGATAAATGTTCGGGGGTTTGTGGTCTGGGAGGAAGGAAGTCTAAGGTCTGTAGTGTTGATTTTTTATTCTAACTGCCAGGGTCTCGAGCAGAAGAACAGTCTTGACTTGATCTCGAGAAATGGCTCAGATTCAGTTCTAGAGGAATCCCTTGAAAAGATTAAACAAACAAGGTCCAAATGTGAATAGGAGGGTAATGAATATGAATGGTCTGAGAAGGGGCAAAACCCAAGGCATCCAGTTCCAATCCGTCAACCTCGACTGCCAGGAGTTGCTTAACCTCTGGTGGATTCGAGAGGCTTGATCTGTAAGGTTTTTTGCAGCTTCCTGAACAACACCCAACTGGTTGGCATAGAAGCAGCAGGATTCATCCAGAAAAAGGCACAAACCTCCCTTTTCTGCAGGTAGCAGATCTAATCCCCTTCTGTTTTGTAACACTAGGGCTGCCAAGGAATCGAGTTGATTTTGGATAGTTATTAGAGCTTGGGCTATTTCCTGGAGGCAGTCTGAGAGGTCTTTACATAGTGCCTGGTAGTCTAGGATGGAGGTGGTTAGTTCCTGTTCCAATTCTAGCCACTACCCCTAGTCCCACTAAGAGGGGAATGAAATGAATGGCTTGTTTCATTCGCTTGTGAATGAGAGGAATAGGTAGGGGTTGATCACTGGGGGCTATAAAAATGCTTGGACTGGAGTATACCAGGGTGCAGGTTCTAGTCCAATTAGTAGGTAAAAAGAGATATGCAGATGCCCCACACAAGAAAAACAGGCCAGGTATCACAATACAACAGCTGAAGTCTATGGCAAAGAGGAGTCAGCAGGTGGCGGGGGGAGGGCAGAGTTTGATCATTTGTTCAAGAACGGTCAGGGATGGAGAAGGAAATGGCAACCCACTCCAGTATTCTTGCCTGGAGAAACTCAGGGACAGGGGAGCTGGTAGGCTGCTGTCTATGGGGTCACACAGAGTCAGACACGACTGAAGTGACTTAACAGCAGCAGAATGCAAAAGTGTAAATGAAACAAAGTAAAAACCCGACAGTGTAAAACCCTGGTTTGGATTCCAGTGAAACCAGAAATGAACAGAATGACTAGGGCAAGTTATATAAGTACTCTTGCCTTCAATTACCCATGCACCTTCCACCAACAAAGAATCTTCAAGGCAGTTGAAAATTAAGTTTCTGGTCTCTATTTTAGGAGATTAGTTATTTGGCTCTTAGTTGTGCCCCAATAATTCTGTGACTCATTCAAGGGTTAAATCTTGGAAACTTCCAGTCCAAGGAGTAGTTGAAAAGCAACTGTTGCTAGGTGTATTCTGGTAGCTGATTTTTTTCCCTCCATAGGTAACTGAATCCTTCATCACCTGTGATCATTTCTCTGCTTCAACTCACTTTTTCCTGCCTGTTTCCATGTCTGGGCTAGACTGGTACTCCTTTCTTCCTCTTCTGTGTTCCTTTCAGTCAGCTATCAGCTGTTAACCTCTTCCCTCTGAGATGTTCACGGTAGAAATAAATGCATTTAAAAATACAAAAAAAAAAAGAACGGTCAGGGACCCCGCTAACATGGTCCCAACGATGGGAGAAGTGGAGGAGTATGCTGAAAGAAATCGTCCTGTAAAGGTTAAAGAGTGTCCTGTAGGACCAGAAATATTATATACAGCCTTTCCAGTGGCAAAGAGTAAAGTGGAGGTATTACACACGGGTTTATGGATTATGTCCACAGGTTGGTCATATGAACTATTTCGGGAATTTCTAGATATAAAAAACGGAGAAGGCAATGGCAACCCACTCCAGTACTCTTGCCTGGAAAATCCCATGAATGGAGAAGCCTGGTAGGCTGTAGTCCATGGGGTTGCTAAGAGTCGGATACGACTGAGCGACTTCACTTTCACTTTTCACTTTTGTGCATTGGAGAAGGAAATGGCAACCCACTCCAGTGTTCTTGCCTGGAGAATCCCAGGGATCAGGGAGCCTGGTGAGCTGCTGTCTATGGGGTCGCACAGAGTCGGACATGACTGAAGCGACTTAGCAGCAGCAGATATGCAAAAAGGAGCTGGTTGTAATAGTGTTACTTTCTGGGTGATAGGGCCTCCTATTGGAGGTTTTCCGTTGTAGGAGGGAAGGTCAGTGAGCAAAGATTCTAAGAGTTTGTCCGAATTCTGGATTTGATCACTAGTGTGAAGATATTTAAGATGTGAGATGAATAAAGGCTCCCCACCGTATGAGTGGTGTAGGGATATGTTACCAGTGGTCCAGTCAAGGATGAATGTGGGGAGGGCTAAATCTCCCTGAGGAGTTATGGATAGACATATCCAGCAGTTTTTAGCCAATTGTAGGTATGGCTTGAATTAAGGGTCCAGAATAAATAGTTAAGGTTAGGATTTTGAAAGAGTTCTTGGGTCAGAGGAAAGAGAGAAGATAAGAAGAAGATGTTAAGCAACATTTGGGGAAGTGAGTATAAGATAGACTACTATGGAGAAGAATTGGATTTCAAAAGGGTAAAAGTTATAAAAGGGTCCCTGAAGCCACAGGGTGAAGATGCAATCTTCAATGTGTTTGAACATCAGTCCTTGAGGACTCAAGATCCAGATATCTGCCAGGAGTTGTTCCAGAAATAATTGTAGCTGTGAAACTCATAGGCTCATCCGTTGTCAGCTGGGGCTGGTGGAAGCCGTGAGAACTTTAGAGTTGTAGGGACTGTGTGAGAAACTTGATAAGTATTAGTCTGGTAAACATTCTCAGCATTGGGCTGTATAACCTTTTTTAGTCAAGTAATGTGCACCCAAGAGGTAATTTCTTTTAATTTTGCAGCAGTAGGGGTCAACAGAATTACCATGTAGGGTCCTTGCCATTTTGGGGTTAGATCTGAGTGGGCTGAACTGTTAGACTTTGTCTCCTGTTTGGAAGGATGGGTATGGGATATTGGGATGTGGTCGAGGGAGTAGGTTATCCATATGTTGCCAAAGGGCATCTCGTATTTGGGCAAGTAAGGGAAAAGGAGGGTGGGGTGGCAGTTTAGGATCGTCATGGGAAGTGGAGGGAGTCCTAAAGGTACTATGGGCCTCCCGTACATGGCCTTGAATGGATGGATATTTAGAGATTTTTTTGGTACAGCCCAGACCTTTAAGAGGGCTAAAGGGAGGAGTTTAGTCCAATCCTGATGAAATTCGATTGTTAATTTGGTCAGAGTTTCTTTTAGAACTCAGTTGGCTCTCTCAACCTTACCAGAGGACTGGGGGTGATAAGGAATGTGAAACTTCTAAGGAATTTGAAGGGTTCATGCAATATTTTGGGTGATTTGGGATATGAACTTGGGCCCGTAGTCAGACTGGAGGGAGGAAGGCACTCCAAACCTGGGGAGGATTTCAGTGAGAATAAGGCAAGCCACGGTAGGGGCGTGTTTGTTAGCAGTTGGGAAAGCTTCGATCCATCCAGAAAATGTATCTAGGAAGACTAGGAGGAATTTAATCCTCTTTACTGGTGGCACGTGGGTGAAATCTACTTGCCAGTCTTGTGCAGGAAGATGCCCGCATATTTGGTGGGTGGAGAAAGGAGGGGTTGAGTGTTAGAATTAGGGTTTGTCCGATGAAAAGTGGTACAAGCTCGAGTCAGATTACTTAAGTAAGTCACATCATCTTTAGTTAAGTCAATAAAGTTCTGAAGAAAGCTTTAAGTACTCTTGCAGAGGGGTGGAAAAGGGAATGTAAATAAGAAAGTAATGTGCAGATGTTAGGCCTGTCAATTTGGGCTATAGTAAAGACAGGACTAACAGAGGCGGACTGACGCTTTGCTTCATAATCTGCTATATTGTCTGCTTTGCTTTGTGATCCCATAGGGCCATGTTGCTGGTTTCCACAGCAGTATATTACAGCAGCTTGTTTTGGGAACCGAGATGTATGGAGGAGTTCAGAAATAAAAGAAGCATTGAGAACAGGTGTGCCCTTCTGAGTCAGGGATCCCCTCTCCCTCCAGATTATAATATTAGAATGTAATATGTTATAGACATATTTAGAGTCAGTGTAAATGTTTACCCTCTGGTCTTTGGCTAAGGTCAAGGCTTGAGTAAGAGCTATCAGTTCAGTCTGCTGTGAGGATGTGTGAGCTGGGAGTGTGGCTGATTTGATGAGGCGAGGGGGGAAATAATTTTGTCGTGCTGCCCCTGGACTATAGCGTATCCAGCCCCAAACGGGGCTTGCTTCTGGGCACTGCCATCTGTGAACCAGGATGGGACTGTGGGGTCAGTGATGGGCTGATCGGTTATATGTTCGAAGGGATTAAGTGAACACAATCCAAGGTCTGAACCAAGTCATGAGATAGGTGCTCTGCTTCTGGATCTGGTGTAGGGAGTAAATTAGCAGGATTAAGAGGTTTACAGGGTGTAAAAGAAAGGGATGGGTCGAGATGTGCATGGAGGATTTGTAGTCAAGCGGGAGACAGAGAAAGGACAGCCCCATCAGAGAGCAAATCCTTAAAGGAATGAGGTGAAGGCACATTTAAAGGAGCATTTCGGGTTAGTTTTGGGGCTTCGGATGTTAAGAGAGTTGTTGCAGCTAAGGCCTGGAAATAAGGTGGCCATCCAAGCATGATGAGATCGAGTTATTCGGATAAGTAAGCTGCTGCTGCTAAGTCGCTTCAGTTGTGTCCGACTCTGTGCGACCCCATAGATGGCAGCCCACCAGGCGCCCCCATCCTTGGGATTCTCCAGGCAAGAACACTGGAGTGGGTTGCCATTTCCTTCTCCAGTGCATAAAAGTGAAAAGTGAAAGTGAAGTCGCTCAGTGTTATCAGACTCCTAGCGACGCCATGGAGTGCAGCCCACCAGGCCCCTCCGTCCATGGGATTTTCCAGGCAAGAGTACTGGAGTGGGGTGCCATTGCTAGAGGTCCCCATATGTCCCCCCATTTCTGGCACAGAATCCCTAAGGCATGTCCTTGTCGAGAATGTACAAAAAGGAAGAAAGGCTGGGTGTAATCAGGTAAGTAAAGAGAAGGGGCCTGAAGTAAATGTTTGAGAGTAAATGTGTGGAGAGAGGTGGGGGGTCAATAAGGGTTCATCTAAGTTTTCTCAAGTAGCTTGGTAGAGGGATTTTGGGTGGAAAACAAAATTTGGGGCCCATTTCAGAAGAAATTTAATAGACCTAACAGACAATGAAGTTCCCACTTGGTGTGGGGCCTGGGGGTCTGTGTCAAGGCTCAAAATCTTTGTGCTGGAATTATTTTGGATATGGGAGTGAGAAGCAATCCCATGTAATTGACAGTGGTGGAAGCAATTTGTGCCTTGAAGAGCAAGACTCTGTAGCCTAAGGCATTTAATAATGTCGCAGTGTGGACTAGGCAGTTATGGCGAGAGGAACTACATACCAATAAATCGTCTACATATTGAAGTAAGATAGTAGAGCCCAGGTCTAAAGTTTGTACGGCTCTTTGAAGGGGTTGACCAAAAAACTGAGGGCTGTCTCTAAACCCTTGTGGCAAAACGGTCCAAGTTAATTGTTGAGATTGATATGTGTCTGGGTCCATCCAGGTAAAGGCAAATGGGGGCTGTGAAGAGTGACGTAAAGGTATAGTAAAGAAAGTGCTGTAGCCACGCGTTCCGGGAAGCAAACTCACTCAGAAGGACAATGCAGATAGTGGAGTGCCGTTTATTACACCAGCAGGCCCAAGGCAGAGTCTCCTCTTAGCCGAGGACCTTGACCAGTTTTTGTGAAAACCTTATATATCCTAAATGTACATGCTCAAACCCATGCCCCCAAATTCTCTGAAACTAGTCTGAACAAAGGAAAAGGAAGATACAGTTAAAGTTAACCTGTGATTCGTATGCCTTAAACCTGTGATTTGTATGCCTTAAGCCAAGGTAGTTAACAGAGAGCAATTATCAACAGGTGTGTGGTCATACCCCAGGAAGCCTAACAGAATTTATGATTCTATTTGGTTACACAGATAATTAGGGTACTCTTTTAGGCGATGGAGAGTCTAGGTATGAGCCCTGGGGCTCTTGCACCGGTGTCGGGGTCGGGGGAAGGTCTGATTTTCCAGTTAGTTTCTCGTTTCCATAGATACTGGGCATATCACTCAAAGTCCACAGTCCAGCCCAAGATGGAGTCCTGCTTTGAAGACGGAGCCTGTTCTAGTTCCTCCTTCAAAAGCATATTTGAGATCCAATAACGTGAAATAGAGTGTGTCGGGGGAATATGTGAGACAAGAGTGTAGGGATTAGTGACCGGGCGGTGTACGGGTATTGTGCCCTCATTGATCTTGTAAAGATCTTGGACTAGACGCCAGGGGTGGGGTCCCTTTTTTCTGCCAGTATAGGGGTATTAAGAGGACAACAGACAGACCCCAAAAGGCTGGCTTTGAGCAGTCAGGAGTCTATTGGTTTAAGTCCTTATCGGGATTCTGTGGTCAGGGTTTACTGAGTTTGGGCTATGATCTGAGAGGGATTCTTAAGAAAAACCTGTACAGGGGAACGGTGTCAAGCTACTGATGGGACTTCAGTGTCCCAGACCCGAGGATCTATCGGGGGAAGATCAAGGGGCAGGTTTTGGGAGTGAGGGCTGGCCAAGGGTTTGGGTACCATTTGGATGCAAAGAATTGATATGGGATCTAAGAATGGGAGGTTTATAGAAGTTTGTAGCTTAGCCAGAAGATCACACCCCATCAAGGCCATTGGGCATTGAGGAACTACTATAAAAGACTGTGTTAATATTGTTTCGCAAAGAACAAAGGAGAGGGAGGTTATTTTGGGATAAAAAGGGATGCCTGAGACCCCTTCAATGGCTACTTCTGAGGTTGGAGAGGACCGTTAAAGGAGGTTAAAAGTGAAAAGGCCACTCCAGTGTCTATTATGAACAAGACTTTATGTCCGGCCAACTATACCAATTACCTGAAGCTCCAAGTCCATCTGTATGGAATGGACTAGGGGTCTGGAGCTTAGGCTCCATCACTGGAATAACTCAGGCACAGTTGGGTCAATTCCCCTCTCATCCGAGGAGCCATGGTCTGGAGTGCCAGGGCCCCCCAGAGTCTGGCTTTTGACCCATTGCTTTTGGGCCTGGGGAGGACCCCGAGATTTGATGGGTAGTGTCCGAGGACAATTCATTTTCCAGTGTCCTCATTGCTTGCAGGTGGGGCAGAGTTTGGTGGGTGGCTGGGGGTTTAGGCAGGATTTGGCCCAGTGTCCTATTTGGTTACATCTGAAGCACAGGCCTGGAGGTCCCACACAGGTGGGTCAAGGTTGACAGGCCAGAGGGGTTGAATTTTTTTCTTGGATAAGCTGCAGCAAATAAAGCATATTTGGGCTTTCTTTCCCTTTCTTTTTCTTTTTTCGCTTCTTCCTCCCTATTATTGAAAACTTTAAAGGCTATTTCTAGGATATCTCACTGAGGGGTTTTGGGGCCCTTTACTAACTGGCATAGTTTTCAGCAAATATCAGAGGCTGACTGACTTATGAACTGGACGTGTAAGTATAGGAGTCTGGCGGGATTGGAAATATCTAGGTTAGCATATTTCTGGACTGCCTCAGTAAGCCTTGCAAGATTTCCATCCTTTTCTTGAGTCACTTCTCTAATCTTATTGTAGTTAACATGAGTGTGAGAGCTTTTTAGCATTCCTTCTAGTAAACAGGTGATCGAATAACGTAGGTACCGGATGCTGGCGTAGCCAGCTTGATATGTCCACCGTGGTTCAGTTAAAGGAGCTGCATCATCCGCCACTGAATTAGCCCTATCTTGGATATGGAGCTGATCAGCATGAGCTTGGGCTACCTGCCATATTCATTCTTTTTCATTGGGGGTTAAAGTGGCATTTAATGATGTAATAACGATTATTCCAGGTTAAATGATATGCTTGTGTAAGGCGGAGGAATTCCTTCCTATATCTAGTAGGAGTCTCTGAAAAGGATCCCAATTTTTCTTCGATTTGGCTCATGTCAGAAATTGAGAAAGGCACATGAACCCAGGTAGGGCCCTCTGGTCCTGTTACCTCTCTGCAAGGAAACATGTGTTTGCTTGGGTCCTGGTCAATGGAGAGGGAGTGGAAATCTCTTTTGGGGGTTTGGGGTCATTGCTTCCTGATCTGGAGGAGGAAGGGCTAGAGGGTGGGGTCTCGCCCCCAGATGTCTCATCACCGGAGAAGTAGGGAGGAGGCTCCTCTGCCGGGTGGAAATCAGGAGCTGAGGGCTTGGGAGCCTTTTAGGGGCTTTAGCTTTGGATTCTTTTGTAGTGGTGGGGGAGAGAGAGCAGAGGAGGATTTGATAGGTAGAACAGTCCTGTCAGAGAGAAGGACAGCTTCTAAGGTCCCAGAAGGCTTGAATACAGGGGACTTCCGACCTGTAAACAGAAACTTCCTTCTGTTTAAGGAAGGTAGTCAGATCTGATAAAGCATTGAAATCGAAAGTCTCGAACTCAGGCCAGCAGCTTTGGGTGTCCAATTTGTATTGAGGCCAAATTTGAGTACAAAGTGACTCAAGTTTATGAACCTTGAGATCAGCCAAGAGTAGAGGTTTGAGGTTTCGTTTCACACAGGCCAAAGGAGAGTCCCACAGGATCGACTGGCTTGACCCCGTAGTAAATGGCTGATGACTGTCTGGTAGAGAGAAAAGGTCGTCACCTCATCCGTCAACTGGGAAAAGGCAGAGAGAGACTCTGAAGGAGGGAGAGGGCGTCCCCCAAGTACCTCCCCCGAGGGCCTTTTGGCCGGAGGGTTCCCTGGGAACCTAGAAAGGACGATAGTCTATGGCACCCTAGAGTACCGTCCAAGCTTACCTGGGCTCCTGGGTCAGGCGAGAATCTGTGGTGGATGGAGGGAGGTCGAATGGCAAAAGGCCTCGGTCCTGGAGTTGGTCGGTCTCACGAAAAAGAGAGTAAAAGAGAGGGAGAGAGGCCAATATTCCTTGGGGTACATGAAAAACCAATCAAGCTCTTACACAGGGCTTGTACCACTCACGAAGGCACAGGGCGTCCTCTCGAGGAGGTCTTGAAAGCCCAGGTGGGAAAGTAAGTTTGGCAGTTTTCCACGCTCCAAAGAGCTGGCCGTGGAGAATGAGAAGGAACCTCAACCTCCCGGTTTTGGCACCAAGAGTGTAAGGTAAGGGAACCAGAGATGGCGAGGTTCGGGGAAAGAACGAGACCGACCCTCTACAGGAACTGATCGCCTTTAATGAGGCGCGAAGGGGCAGCTGTCAGACCAGTGAGCTGCGGCTCTAAGTCAAAAAAAGAGTAGTTATATATAGAAAACATATATGCAGAGCTACGGTTGTTTTGAGAGGGTCTGTTTCTCCTCAAGATTATTTTGATTAGCTTTCAACAACTGAAGCAAGGAATTCCTGAGACCAGCTGGAGACTGGGACCGACTGGGAGCTGAACGTAATCAATCTTGATGTTCATTTGTTTCTCGAGGGGGGAGAAAGTTCTTCGTTTTGTATAGGATGGTGGGAGAGACCCAGAGGGGAGTTTTAAGTCGACATTTTTGAACCGTGTAGCTTTCCTTCAGATACTCAGAGTGCTGTGAACGTCTCAACAAGGGACATAAGATCCAGCCTCGGGTGGGTGAAGTGGGTGGGAATTCTAGCTCACCCCTCTGGTGAGCCCTCTGGCTTTATGGGATCTTGGATGTACAGAGCCTGGTTTTGTTCCCACCACTTTCCAGCCCTTCTACCTCTCTGGAGCTCTGCTCTCTCTGGCCTCTGAGCCCCTGGCTGTAGTGNAACTGATCGCCTTTAATGAGGCGCGAAGGGGCAGCTGTCAGACCAGTGAGCTGCGGCTCTAAGTCAAAAAAAGAGTAGTTATATATAGAAAACATATATGCAGAGCTACGGTTGTTTTGAGAGGGTCTGTTTTTCCTCAAGATTATTTTGATTAGCTTTCAACAACTGAAGCAAGGAATTCCTGAGACCAGCTGGAGATTGGGACCGACTGGGAGCTGAACGTAATCAATCTTGATGTTCATTCGTTTCTTGAGGGGGGAGAAAGTTCTTCGTTTTGTATAGGATGGTGGGAGAGACCCAGAGGGGAGTTTTAAGTCGACTATTTTGAACCGTGTAGCTTTCCTTCAGATACTCAGAGTGCTGTGAACGTCTCAACAAGGGACATAAGATCCAGCCTCGGGTGGGTGAAGTGGGTGGGAATTCTAGCTCACCCCTCTGGTGAGCCCTCTGGCTTTATGGGATCTTGGATGTACAGAGCCTGGTTTTGTTCCCACCACTTTCCAGCCCTTCTACCTCTCTGGAGCTCTGCTCTCTCTGGCCTC
>SJYA01012490.1:0-11548 GCA_006410615.1 Neotragus moschatus
TCGAACTTCGCAAGCCTAGAAACTGTCTAGACAGAGGATGACACGCCCATCCGGTTAAACCTTGCACTCCCCGGTATCTCCCTTTTCTGGGGTGAGGAAGCTTGGCCGTCCTTCTCTCCTCCTCTCCAGGGCTGTCAAAGAAAGGACAGGAGTTCCTGCAATCTACAGTCCACAGACTCTCTCTGTTTCCCTGACCCAAGTCCAAGGGTCAGGTGGCTCTCTGTAACTGTCCCTGGAATGTCAGCAGGAGGCAGAGAACCAAGCCCGCAGGACAGGAAATAGAAGGGTCCTTAGAGGATGGAGGGAAAGATCAGGCTTCAAGACAAGGGTTCAGGATCTGGAAAGGAAATTAGGGCATCAAGGGAAGAGCCCAAGAACCCAGTTGTCTGCACAACTATTCAGGTGCCAAGAGATTCTCGAATGCCTGCTCTGTGCCAGGCATCGTTCTTGGCACTGCATATAAAACAGTGGGGAAAAAAAAAAGTATCTGCCCTCATGGAGCTGACATTCTAAGGAGTCAACATATCGGAAGCTGGAGTTTAGAGTCCAGCGGATGGTGAGAAGTGTCAGAAAACATGATTGGAAGTAATGATCAGCCACAGGTGAGCTCTTAGAACAGGGTCATGGATTATAGAGCAAGCTCAAAGAAAGTTTAAAAATGATATACTTGAAGTCTTGAGAAGCTGAGTGTCAAAGTGTTTTGCATACCAAGTGAGGGACCATATAATTCACATACTCAAGTATCTGAGCAGAGCCCTTATCAGACCTGAGCCTGTCCGAGCCTTCTGAAGCCCTGCCTCAGTGACCAGCCCAGCAGAATACTCCAGGTGCTTCAGTCTGACTACGAAGAGGTGCCTCTTCCTTCCAGCTGGCTACCTTGGTCACGTCGGTCCACCATGAGGATGAGGGAAGGGATGCCATCTCGCCTCATGCAGAGTGGGGTGAAGCCACCACGCAGAAGAAAACACAGCTTCGAAACAGCACATTCTTGGGTTCTGCCAACATTTGAGACAGTGGAGCCAGCTATGCCCGAAGGAAGAGGATCCACCTCCGGGGTCTTTGTTTCAGGCACCCAGGGATTCTCCTATGCCCTGCAGCAGCTTTGAGGTCTCTTTCTTTTAGGGTCACTTTCTCACACTTCGACTCCCTGAGGACATGAACCAAATTCTCTTTTTCTCTTAGGTCACTCGGAATTGCTTTCTCGGTCACTTGCAACCGAATGAGCCCAACCGGTAGAGCAGGCTGGGGGGAAAGAGTTGACTCAGGCAGCTTCCCGGACACCATCTGCCTCCGTGCCCGACAACACGGCCGCTAGCCCCTGGCGTGGGCCCCGCTCTGCCTTTTCACAGGCAGACCTTCCTTCTCCTTATTCGCTGACGAGAGGAAGGTGGTGCAGGAAAGGGGAAGAAATGTGAGCGTGGGAGTCCTGAATTCTGGTTCTGATCCGCCTCATTTTCCTCACCTGCCAAGAAAAACAGACTGTTCCCTGGGCATAGCCTGGGACTCGGGACCGGTGGAGCCTGAGGCGGACGGGGAGGCCCTCCTCCCCTCCCTCCCTGTGGAGGCCTCCCTCTCTGACTCCTGGCCTCATCCAAGGTCTGTTCTCTTCAGAGCGCCCCTCTCTGTGTCTGATTCCTTGATGCACTCTTCTGCTCGGGTTTGTATCTTGCAGGGAGTTGTCTTCCCCACCGGAAGCTCTGCACGGGTAGGGGCTGTCTCTTTCTCACTCCATAGCTTCAGCCTCTGGTTCAGACCCCTGGGCGCTAGTTCTTCAGGTTAACAAATATTTACTGAGGACCTACTCTGTACCATAACTTAGGCTGAGAGCCAAACAATTGTTGCTTTCAAATTGTNCCGGAAGCTCTGCACGGGTAGGGGCTGTCTCTTTCTCACTCCATAGCTTCAGCCTCTGGTTCAGACCCCTGGGCGCTAGTTCTTCAGGTTAACAAATATTTACTGAGGACCTACTCTGTACCATAACTTAGGCTGAGAGCCAAACAATTGTTGCTTTCAAATTGTGGTGCTGGAGAAGACTCTTGAGAGTCCCTTGGACTGCAAGGAGATCCAACCAGTCCATCCTAAAGGAGATCAGTCCTGGGTCTGGACTGATGGGTTCACTGGCAAGACTGATGCTGAAGCTCCAATGCTTTGGCCGCCTGATGCACAGAGCCGACTCATTGGAAAAGACCCTGATGCTGGGAAAGATTGAAGGTGGGAGGAGAAGGGGCGAGAGAGGATGAGATGGTTGGACGGCATCACCGAATCAATGACCATGACCTTGGGCCAACTCCGGGAGTTGGTGATGGACAGGGAGGCCTGTGCTGCTGTCCTTGGGGTCTCAAAGAGTCGGGCACGACTGAGGGACTGGACAGCTATACGTCAGTCCTTGTTCTGTGTGCTGAGGACCCAGAAATGAATACTCTGACGTGGATCAGACACCAAAATGAAAGACAGGCACGTGAGGTGATGAGTCCTTAGGGGAGGGGGGGGAAGTGCTGGTGTGGGGAGCTTGCACCTTTAGATAGGAGGGTGGCAGGCCTGAGAGAGGACACGCGGGCAGAGTCCTCCAAGAGGTGAAGGACAGTGCCTTGTGGATATTCAGGACAGGGGTCCACGTGCAGAGACAAATGCAAGGGTCCTGAGGTAGGAATGTGGCTGGGGTGTTGGAGGAACATGATGGGGGCAAGTATGGTTGGGGTGGAGCTGAGTGAGGGGGGACCTGGAACAGTCTAACCAGAAGTGCTCTGCTCAGATGTAGGTTTTACCAGCGTCCTTCTGGCTGTGTGTGGAGATCAGACTATAGGAGCGAGGGTGGACACACCAAGGCCAGTGAGACGATGGCCATGGACCACGTCTGGACCAGGGCAGGAGCAGCAAAAGGGTGAGAAGTGAGATTCTAAATACTGTCGAATGAATGAGTGAATGACTGATTGAACAGAGGGAAGACCGGCACATGCCAAGTGATCCAGTGACTACTTTTGTGCAACAATTTGCCTCCAAACATTGCAGTGGAAATCTTTTTTTTTTTTTTTTTTAATGCTCAGGGACTTGGGTTCAGGAATTCTAGCAGGACACAGCAGAAAGGGCTGGTCTCTGCTTTACTGTGCCTGAGGCCACAGCTGGAAAGACTCACAAGCTGGAGACTTGAATCCTCAGCTTGGTGGCAGCGGGCTGGAGCCTCATGCTAGGGGTAGGAGGGGGCTTCTCTATTGGCCTGGGCTTCCTCACAGCATCGCAGCCCCAGGCTGGTGACTGATTTCTTCTGCAGCTTAGGGCTCCAAAAGTGAGCATCCCACCAGCTTAGGTAGTACTTCTCTTTAAAATTTATTTGGCTGTACTGGGTCTTAATTGCAGCATGTGGGATCTAGTACTTCAACCAGGGATCGAACCCAGGTCCCCTGCCTTGGGAGCTTGGAGTCTTAACCACTGATTCACCAGGGAAGTCCTGACCTCATCTCTTCTGACCGAATCTCACCTTTTCTGCTGTCCCCAGCATTACTCCTACCATTCTACTGGTCACCAGTGATACGTGAGCCTGGCCAGATTCATGGAGGGGACACGGGGCATGCCCCAGCTCCAGACAGAGGAATGAGAAGACCACACTGGAGGTGCACACGTGGGGCTTACCTTGTGGGCCCGAGGAAACACAGGAGGCCCTGCCAAGTCACGGAGGCCTGGGCACGGCAGGGGGTGGCAGCCTTCCCACTGCACACGTCACCCTTCTAGGAAGTGAAACGGCGTCTGAGTCAGATTCCATCTGTCTGCACCTGCCAAGCTTTGGAGTTTGTGCCCACGCCCATATCAAAGATCCCCGAGCCTCAGGAAGTCCTGGGGTGACTGGAAGACTCCCCCAACCCCTCTCCTCTTTTGTGAACGACCCAAAGGGGTTAGATCAATGGGGCCTGTGCTCGGGTGACTCTGAAAGGAGCACAAGAGGCAGAAAGCGAGCTGCCCCAGGCGTGCACACACGGTAACCACCTCTCCTCCTGTGCCACTTCAGAGAACAGAGGTGCCCCAGTTAGATCTGCATTGAAAACATTGACTTATTCCTGCTTTTTTAAAAGTCCCGTCTTTGTAAGTAGAAAGGAAGCCACCTCCTCAACACAGGAACCCAAACAGAAGTGGGTGATCTGATTTTGGGGAACTGGCCCTCACTTCCCCGGGTCCTTTCCTCCTGCTGACGTGAGCCGTGACCCTCTGTTCAGGGTCACCGTCCACTGGGAGGCTGCCCAGGCCACGAGGCTGTCAGCCCTGGTCGCATGGGTGGGCTGCTGGCTTGTCCCAGTGTGAGACTTCAGCTGGGGCTGCTGGGCTGAGTTTGGGAGAGACGTTAAGACAGCCTGGCTGGGCAGGAGAGCTGCAAACAGCTCCTCACCTTCCAGAACTTGGTCTGAGGACACGTTGCTTCTCCCAGAATTGGCTGCTAGGGTTTGATAGGCAGCTGCCAGGAATGTTCTGGCAAGTTGGGCAGGGGCTTCCGGTGTGGAACTAACGGTCCGCTCAGCTCCCAAAAGGGTGACCTGATTGACCTTGACCCCAGCAGCCCACATGTCTGGGTCTCGGAAGCGCTGCTTGTCGCCTGCACTCGGGTTTGTGCCAGATAGCTTTCTGTTCACCCCCTTTCTTATTTCAGTAAACGCAGTTACAGAAGGCAGTGTTCTCCCTCCACGGGGAATGAGTGCCGCCTGCCCTAAACCGAGTCTTTCGACTTGGGCACTGCTGCCTTTGAGGCTGCATTGTCCTCTGCAGCGGCTGCACATTGCAGGGCGTTGAGCAGCGTCCCTGGCCGCCACCTGTTAGAAGCAAGAGGCACCCACCCCCAATGGTGACGGTAAAAACGTCTCCAGATACTGCCTAATGTCCCCTGGTGGGGGGCGATTTTGAGAACCTCGGCCATAAACGGACGGCAGCACAGAGAAACAAATACAGTGACGTTATGGTTACATTCCTCCTTGCCAAGGACACTGGACATTTTCTTGCAAGCAGAGCAGGCCTCCTTGTGACTCAGAGGTTAATGGCTGGGGCAGGGACTCCTAAGACGAGGACCCCTGGGTCCCGCCCACCGGGAACCAAGACTCAATCCACTCAGTGGAACTAGGTGAGCTGGAGGCGGGTGGGCTGGCTCCCAGGAAGTCTGTTGTAATGTCATCTGTGGAGACACACCCGTGAGCTGTGGCCTTTGTCTAAAGTGAGGACATAAACTCAAATGCCTGCAGGGCCCAGGCAAGAGACGAGAGTGAGTGACAAGGGTTTAGCGTCACAGGCAGGGGTGGAGAGTGCCCTGCTGGAGGAGCCGTTTGCAAAATCAAAACAGTCAATACATTTTAAACACTGAGCAAGCCAAACAGAGCTCCCCTGGAGCTTGCCTGGGGCCCATTTGCAACCCTTCAAAGCTGTGTGGTCTTTTCTGCGCACCTACTCCGGGCCAGTGCTGTGTGGAATGCTGGGAAACAGCAGGCCAGGCCTCTGTCTTGAAGGAGCTGACATTCTGGTGAGGGAGGCAGATTTAATGAATGAAGATGAATTCCAGATGATCTTAGGAGCCTTGTAAGGAGTTGTCAGGATGACAAGATAGGGTAAATCAGGGGAGGCCTCTAGGAGGTAGTGTCTGGGCTGACACCAGAAGTGGGGTGGAGAGTCAGTCGTGGGTGCAATGCTTTCCAAGCAAGGGAAAACGCACATGCAAAGGCCCTGTGTTAGGAATGAGCAGAGTCCATGTGAAGATCAGAGTAAAGACCAGAATGGCAGGAGCAGGAGTGGCTGCCTGCTATAGGCGAGGCTGCATGTCACCTGCCCTCAGCCCACGCTTTCCTGGTAGGCCATGCCTGCCACCCTTCCTGGGTGTTTAGGGGAAACAGGAATCAGATACAGTTCTTCCCACCTCTGTTCTTTGTTCTTTTGTCTTGGCTATGGACAAAAGCTTCCCTGGCAGCGAGCTACAGAGTTATTTCTGCAAAAGGCCTTTGGCCAAAAGCAATAAAGTCGGACCTCAACAGAGTCATTATTCACGCCTAATTGTGGGCTGGTTCTCGGTGTAGACAGCCGTGGCCAGGGCTGGCGATTCCAGTCCCACCCCCTCCCATGTGTTAACCCCACCTGTTCTCAGCACCGTTTACCCCCACAGACCCTGTATTTAGGTTTTCAGAGACTGCAGTCTCTTGCATACACATAAAAGGGGTGAAAGGGCTATTTTGACTGCCCGGTATTTATAATCCAGTTATTTCTCCCCTTTCACCCCATCCGCAGCCGTGTGTACCCTGCTCACTCATCACGCCCTGCTATTAGCAGATGCGTGTCTCATTAGCTCACCTTGGAAACAGCCTGAAGCTTACAATCATTTGAGAAGCTTGTACTCACAGGCGGGGGAGGGTGTCTAAAGCAACTTTTACCAAATAACCCGCTAAATTTAGAGATGGAAGTCAGGGAGAATGTCGAATGACAGATCTGTTTCCAGCCCTAGCCTGCCGTGCTGTCTAATTAGCAGCAGCTGGAAATAGCCTGCCACGGGGAGGAGTGCTGGGTCAGAGGTGCTCTTGGAGCTGGGATCGGTCTTTGGGGGACTCACTGGGTGTCACCAGGTGTACTGGGTGTCCAGGTGCACAAGTGGCTGGAAGAAAGGGGCTGGGGTCCGGGGTCCGGGCTCCTGGTGTCCACGGTGGGGAGGCAAGAGCTCACCCACTGGGTTGGCTGGTCCCTCACCACCAAGCATGCTCTCCTTTCCAAGGGTTAGCTTCAATCAGCCCCATCTTTGGGGTGAGGATGCTGAGCATGGCTGGGATTCTGGGAGCTAGCTTTGGCCCACATAATGAAGGTAGGGCTCCCAAACCCCTAGTAGTGCCTGAAATATGGTGCCCCTGCCTAGAACAGCATCACACAGGCTTGGGCATACACTTATACCAGGCTTGAAAAATATTCATCCATCCATCCTCCATCCGTTCATTCTCCAGTGCTAACTGCTCATCCTGGGACAGAGCCCCTCATTCAGGGGCTGTGCAGAGGATTCTAACTCCTCCTTTCTAGCCAGCATCTGGTCCCCTTCTCTTGACAACAGCACCCCAATTTCCTTTGGAGGATTCTCTCTCCTGCTAAGATGACCCACCCTCTCCTGCCATGTCACCAAAGGGTGATCACATGACCAAAGCTGGCCAGTCAGACTCTTACTGGGCCCCTGCCCCTCAAATGGAACATTAAGAACAGAAAAAGCAGGGGGGCATTTATCTCATTGGAACCCCTCCTCTACGAGGCTGCCAGCCACTCCTGCCCCCAGACCCCTAGAACTTCTGAAGCAGAAGCCTTAAGAAGGCCTGGCAGCTGTTATATGTGTGCTCTTAGATGTCAGGCTATCCTCAGACACTACACTGTGAGGAGGTACGAGCAGCCATGGGGAAAGACCACGTGGAGGAAGATGGAGACCTTCAGCTGACGGCCCCATGTGAGCACCGTTTCTGGACCAACAGTTGCTGACAGCCATTCGGGTGGAGCCATTTTGGACCTTCCAGCTGGCATCACTCAAATCGAGACCCACCTGGCAACCCATAATCTTGTTAGAAATAATCGTTGCTTTAAGCCACTGAGCTGGGAGTGATCTGTTACACAGCAGACGCACAGCTAAAGGACCTGGCATGACACTGATGAGAGCCTGTTCCTGCGACTGGAATGTTTCCTATGGTGGGTCGAGACGTTCGGTCTCCTGGGGCCAGTGGCTTTACTCAGAAGAACACTTAGCGGAGAGCATCGTTCATTCATTCTTTAATCAGTTTCAAACAGCTGGTAAGCTGCTACAAAGATGGACAAGTTGAGCTCCTTTTTTCTGGTGGGGGCATCAGATCCTCTGCCTCAGTTTCCTCAACTTTGAAATGGAGATAACAGGCCCTGGTTAAAAGGATCGTCACAATGATTAAAGGGCTTCCCGGCTTCCCTGGTGGCTCAGACGGTGAAGTGTCTGCCTGCAATGCGGGAGACCCAGGTTCGATTGCTGGGTCAGCAAGATCCCCTGGAGAAGGAAATGGCAATCTACTCCAGCACTCTTGCCTGGAAAACCCCATGGACGGAGGAGCCTGATAGGCCACAGTCCATGGGGTCGTGAAGAGCTGGACACAAATGAGCGACTTCACTCTGGTAGCTCAGACGGTAAAGAATCTGCCTACAATGCAGGAGACCTAGGTTCAGTCCCTGGATCAGGAAGATCCCCTGGAGAAGGGAATGATAACCCACTCCAGTATTCTTGCCTGGAGAATCCCATAGACAGAGGAGTCTGGCGGGCTACGGTCCATGGGGTTGCAAAAGAGTCAGACATGATTGAGCAACACTTTCACGATGATTAAACGCTTGGCAACAAGTACCCCATAGATACTAGATTTTATTATCATTAAAATAAATGAAGTTGCAACGTATTGCTCTTAGAAGGGTGGCCATTTGGTGTGAACAAAGTGTAGCAACAAAAGACAAACGCCAACGCCCATGTGGGCCTGGGAGGCAACGGAACCGAGCGGCGCAGGTCCGGTCTAAGAAAATCCTGAGCCCACGTCTCTCTCTCCAGCTCTCACTTCAGCACTTTTGACAGAGGCATCAGCACGCAGAGGAGGCCAGTGTGTCTGGGGGTCATGCACTTAGAGGGGTGTGGAGAGAAACGGAAGTGGAGGCCAGGTGGTGCAGGGCCAAGTAGACTTTACTGTGGGGGCAGCGGGCCCCTGGAGGGAGGGTTGTTTTGAGGAGCTGCCAGCCCCCACAAGCCCTATGGTGACTTTGCAGAAATGCACTCCATCAAGGCACTCACTCTCCTGCTTCAGGAGCCCTCCAACTTCAGCTGTATGTTGGGGCAGGGCAGGGGGGTGAACTTCATACAGCTCAGAAGTCACAGAATCAGCCCTGAGCCCAGTTATGCCTTCAGCCTGCTGCCGCCTCTCTAAGCTGGATGTTCCTCAGCAGTAGGGGGGAGACCAATGGCCTTTCTCATAAGCAGAGTGGCTGAAAGGACCACACAGGATGCTAGGTGTAAAAGCACTTCAAAGCTAAAAAGAACTGATGCAGTGATGATGGAAAACAGTGTAGAGGTTCCTCAGAACATTAAAAATAGAACTGCCACATGATCTAGCAATTCCACTTCTGGGCGTTTATCCTAAGGAAACGAAATCCCTCAAAAACCTATCTGTACACCCCATGTTCGGTGAAGCATTACTTACAACAGCCAAGATATGGAAACAGTCAAACAGGCCATCGATGGATGAGTGGACAAAGAAAATGTGGTATACATCTACAGTGGATTATTCGGCCATAAACATAAAGAACTTCTGCCATTTGTGGCGACGCAGATGGACCTTAAGGGCATTATACTAAGTGAAATAAGTCAGAGAAAGGCAGATCCTGCCTGATCTCACTCATAAGTGAGATCTAAAAAACCAAACCCATAACTGAACTCACAGAGAGAGAGCATATTCGTGGCTTCAAAAGTGAGGGGTGAAGGATAAGCGAAATGGGGGAAGGGGGTCAAAGGCACAGACTTCCAGATAAAAAATAAGTTTTGTACATGTGAGTTCCAGCGTGGTGACTATAATTAACAAGCTGTATTGTATGTTTGAAAACTGCTAACAGAGTAGATCTGAAAAGCTCTTATCATAGGAAAGAAAAAACAAAACAAAACTAAGCATGTGTGGATTAGATGTTAAAACTTACTGGGGGAATCATTTTGCAATGTGCACATGTAGCAAATCATTATGTGTAGACATCTAAAAGGAACACAGTGTTACATGTCAATTACATCTCAACTCAGAAAAGCTAAAAAGTATCTACAAATGTAAGCAACAGTAATATCTGCCTTTTGAGGCAATGTCCCACGCGCCCACACACTGCTCTGGCGTTTCACAGTAACTCTAGGAGGACGCTACTGGGATTACCTACGTTCTACAGAAGAGGGATCGGAGGCTCACAGAGGTTAAGTGACTTGCTCGGCTCCACCCAGCTTCTGTGTGGCCCAGCTGGGATTCAAACCGGAAGTCTGGTTCTGGAGTCCATGGCGTTACCCACCGTGACACATGGGTTCTCAGTGAGTTCTTCTCTGCGATCACCTGTACCACCTTCATCTCCTGCCCAGGTGGAAACCACTGATAACCCAGATTGGCCCAAGGACTCATCACCCCATTCACTGCAGAGGCCAACCCATGCCAACCACGTGGGTTTATTTCACTGGCTGGACCGACCGGGACATTTCAGGAATATGTCAATAGGAGGGTGAGGGGCAGAAAGGAGCTTGGGAAGAACTCTGAGGCAGAGGCCGCACATGCCTCCCTCTCTGGTCGTTCTCTGGTCTACAGGATCCAATTTTTTCAGGGGGTGGGTCTTGCTGCCCTCTGGCAACAACCAGCCTTAGTCTAGGCCAGTAGACTCAGGGGGGTGAAGTCTTCGCCCCAAGAAGTGTTTCTCAGGAATTCGTGCGTTTTCGGTTGTCATGTGACTGGGGGATGCTACTGTTGTCTAGCGGGGGTGCAGGGAAGGTGGATAATTCACAATGCTCCATACAGTGAAGAATCACCCCAATTGTAGCACGACTTTCTAACATCCCGCCAGACATCCACGGAGGTGAAATAGCTCTTTATACTGCCTGACCTTAGACAAGAACTCCATTTCACATATAAACACCAAAGATGCTTTTGTGCGGTTCTATCCTAAACCAAGTCTTCTGGGAATATGACCACTAGGGAACTTGAGGGAAGACGGCAGCTTGTTTCACTTGGAAATTTTGGTAGGCCGTTCTCTACTTTGGAAAAGCATGTTGCGTACCGCCATAGCACTGGTGGTCTTTGAGCTGTCGAAGCCAAACATCTGTGTCTATCTCACTGCATCTGGAGCCCCAGTGTGGACATCTGCTTCATTGCGCCCTCGAAGGTAGTTGTGCTAAATGTTCACAGGCTCATATCAATTTCCTTTTCAGTTTTCCTTTAAATTACTGTCAGGATACTTTATTATTAAAATATATGTGCAGATAGGTTATATAATCTATGAATTTACTTCAGGGAAACTGGGCAAAATACATTTGCTATAAGAAGAGGGTGATTGGCCTGCTAATTTGGCGAACCACTGAGCTAAGTCAAACATAAAAAACCTATTTCCCTCGGTCAGTGTTTGGCTTAGAGGTGAGTATAAACCCCAACCCTGGGCCAGTGAAGCGTAAAGCTAAGNAATTTACTTCAGGGAAACTGGGCAAAATACATTTGCTATAAGAAGAGGGTGATTGGCCTGCTAATTTGGCGAACCACTGAGCTAAGTCAAACATAAAAAACCTATTTCCCTCGGTCAGTGTTTGGCTTAGAGGTGAGTATAAACCCCAACCCTGGGCCAGTGAAGCGTAAAGCTAAGTCTGCTGGTGTGGGGGTGTCCTTGGAAGAATTTTGCTAAGTAAAAGAGAGAACAAGGAGTCCTGCTCTCTGTTGCCATTTTGTATGGGGATGTGGTCACTGCAAAGAAACAGAGGAGGACAATAGAATGGGAAAGACTAGAGATCTCATCAAGAAAATTAGAGGTACCAAGGGAACATTTCATGCAAAGATGGGCA
>SJYA01012491.1:0-11610 GCA_006410615.1 Neotragus moschatus
CTTTTGTAACAACTGCCTGCGGTCCCCTCCACCGGCAGATGCCCCAGCTCGACCTCTCAGCTCAGGCAGTGCGTACCTGTAAATGCTAGCCTGCCCCTTGGGCCCTCACAGCCCTTCCTCCACACCCCCCAGGGCAGAGTCCAGGCTCCCCCACCACCCACCTCCCAAGGACATCCATCACCCTTCCAGGCCTTCAGGTCCTGGGATCTCCAACGCATATTCCCAGGTTTTCTAATCTCCGCCCAACCCCGCGCGCTAGGGATGCCCTCCTCCAGGAAGACCCCGTCAAGCCGGCAGCAATGTCGGCAAGCTGTCTCCCCCACGCACTCGCTCCAGAGAGAGGGGGCCGCTCAGGAGCAGAAGGCTGGCCCCAGGGGTGGGACAGGGCTGTGAGCTTGAGGGGGGACAGGTTTAAGCCACAGCCGGTCCCTCGGACCCTGCAGTGGTTAGAGGAAGCTCCCTTGGGTCCCCAGGCTTTCCCTGGACAGGGAGTCACAAAGGGCAGAGATCCGAGGTGGGTTGTGGGAGGGGCGCACAGGTCCCCAGGAGGCTCAACCTGGGGCCAGCTGCAGCCCTTCCTGCCAAGAGGAGGGGCGAGCTCAAAGGAACAGGCCCTGGGGGCCCTGCAGGCTTGGAAGACTGGGCCCTGGGGGTGTCTGCCTGACCCCCACCTGCAGTCCGCCCCGGAGGCCGGCCTCCCCAGGCACGCGGCTGAGTGGGCTGGGCCCCAGGTGGATGAGTGCAGGGCAGGCCCCAGGCCTGTGCCAGGCGACCTTCTCCAAGCGTGCTCAGAGCCGCACGAACTTGTCTCCCGGGATTTTTCCACACAAAACATGACTCCCAGGGAAGCAACCGGTCTGATGAGCTGGCTGGGTGTGCAAGCGTTCCCACCCCGCCCTCCTGGTGCCCCCGCAGTCCTGGCCCACAGCGAGGCCCCAGCAGCAGTGCTGGGCCCGGGATGCAGCCCAGGACTCAGCCCGCAGCAGCCGTCTCTGGGGTGAGCCCCAGGGCCAGCAGCCTCCGGACCACCAGGAGGGTAGGTCGCCCACCCTTTGCATCCCCTCTGCCCAGCGGCTCCACCCCAGGCGTCACCTGGACCTTTCTGGGGGCCCTCCTTGAACCCTCTCACCCCCAACTGACTTCTGCCTCCCTTCCCAGTCTCCTTCCCAGCACTGACCTCACCCCTAGGGGTGCCTCCTGACCCAACCCCATCTCACCCCCCAGGCCATTGCCCCCAGCCACCATTCACACCTGGGCCCTTGTCCACTGCCTTCAGGGACCCAGGGCCAGGGTAAGGGTGTCCCACAGGAAGGAAGGCCAGTGAGGGTGGGCCCACGGTGACTCTGCGAGGGGAGCCCAGGAAGAACATGAAGCCACTGGGCCCCTACTCCCTAGCCCTCGCCCCACTCAGCCCACCAGGGGCCTGTCCCGGATCCCAGCCAAGCCTCCCCAGGAGGCCTTGGACCAGGCCGTCTGGCTGGTGGGGGCACTCCAGGGAGACTTTGGGGCAAGCCCCGCTCTGCCGGGCTCTCACTCCTGGGCCACCCCTGCCCATGCAGCTCCAGCCCTCCGGGTCCCTGCTGGCCTGGACTGCCAATTCCTCCCTGCTGGCCTGGACTGCCAATTCCTCCCTGCGTCCCCAGCCCAGGCAGGAGGGCCCCTCTGAGTCAACCCCCCGGGGCAGCCCGGCCTGCCCCCGCTGAGCTGAGCCCTGACTCACGTGTTGGGAACAGCCTTCCACCCCCTCAGCCTGGGGGGCAGGAGCCTGGGAAGGGACCAGAGAGGGCCCAGCCAGCCCTTCGGAGGCCTCTGCAGAGGAGGGGGCTAGGGGTGACTTCCGGGGTCTACGGGATGGCTATCTGGAGGGTCATGAGCCTGCGGTGGGCCCATCTAGCCTCCTGCTTCTGGGGTCTCTTGGGCACCAAGGATCCGGACAACGACCCCATCGAGCCCTCTTCACCCAGAAGCTCCACCCCAAGCCTTCAATCCTCGACTCAGTCCTTTAGCCCGGAACCCTGCTAGGCCTCGCATCGGCCTCAGGTTGGCCGCCTGGTCCTCGGAGTTTCCCAGAGCACTCCGTTCCCCAGGCAGGGAGGGTCCTGGCCCTGACTCCCTGAGGTGGCCGCCCTGGGTCCTTTCCCAGCGCTCGGGACAGTAGGCCCAAAGGACTAGCTGTGGCCTTTCCAGGCAGGGAACAAAGGCGCAGACCCCTTCTGCCCCGTCCTGGGATGGGCGGAAGGAAGCGAACGAACGCGCAGGGCCTGTTCTTCCGCCCGAATTCCACCTGGAGCAGCCCCGCCCTCCCACCTGGCCCAGGTGTCCCCGCCCCTCGCTGAGCTCAGGGTTGGGCGGCGTCGGTCTCTGAGCCAGCCCTGGGCGAGGCCAGCGGGGAGGGGACTTCACGGACAGGGCCGCGCGGGAAGAGACGGCAAGACAGCTCGGGCTTGAGGTGGCGACGGGGCCCAGGCCAGGCCGACCGCCCCGTGCCCGCCGCCATGCAGGACGGTAACTTCCTGCTCTCCGCCCTGCAGCCCGAGGCGGGCGTGTGCTCCCTGGCGCTGCCCTCGGATCTGCAGCTGGACCGCCGGGGCGCCGAGGGGCCAGAGGCAGAGCGGCTGAGGGTGGCCCGCGTCCAGGAGCAGGTCCGCGCGCGCCTGTTGCAGCTGGGCCAGCAGCCACGGCACAATGAGCCCGCCGAGCCCGACGGGGCGGCCGAGGCGGCCAGAGGTAGGTGGATGCGGGCCAGGTGGGCACCAGAGGGTGGCAGGTAGGGGCGGCCCCAGGGGCGTGGTGGTGCCAGGGCTGGAGGCCGCTGTGGGGCGACTCCGGGTTCAGCTTCCTGACTCACCCGGGCCGCCTTGAGTCACCGCCCTGCCCCGCCAGGCGTGGGAGACGCCATGGGTGGGGCCTCTACTTCCCAGCAGGGACCCTGGGGTCCTCAGCATGAGTCAGGGTGGGCCCCACCTGCCCCTGTGCCCTGAGCCCCCTGCCCCAGCCAGACATGGGAGAAGTGGCACATGGCCAGCCGGCCGGGCCCATCTCGGTCAGCAAAGCCAGGACACGACACGCCCCACATCCCACGGGCTCACACGGTCTCAGAGACATGCGGACATACACGTCAGTCCCCCAGAGACAGGCACACAGAGACACAAGTGCTCAGACTCCAGCGTCCACCCCTGGCCCCTTGGGAACGAGCAGACAGGACAGCGAGGGGCGGGGTCTGGGGCTCTTGGAGTAGAGCCACCGCCTGTCGGGGCCAGGGTCTCCCTGCGGGATTGTGGGGCGGGTGCGGGGGCCTGCCAGAGCGACCCAGATACTCCCGCTGAGAACAGCCCGCGGGGAGCGCCCTCGGGGCCAGGCAGCCCCCTTCGTGCAGAGAGCAGGCTCCACCGCACGCATGTGTGTGACTTGCGGTGAGCTAGGGCGCTTCTGGGAACGTCATCCCCTCCTTGCCAGGCCGCAGCAGCAGGCACCAAGGTCAGGCGGGAAGAAGAGCCTGTGGGATGTCAGGGTCAAGCCCTGGCCACAGATGCTCGAGGGCCCTTCCCAGTAATGGCCTCCAGTGCCAGTCGGGAGATGCAGGTCAGTCAGCGCAGGGGCCGCTGGGTTCCTGCGTCCTCCCTGCCCTGGGCCTCTCAGCCTTGCTGGTGGCCCAGCTGGATGCCCAGGGTCATGGGGTAGAGGAGGGAGCAGGGAGGGGTTAATTACCACCCCAGCTACCCTGGCAATTAGGAGGAAGAGGATTATAATTTTGGGGTGGGGGTAAGGTCCCCAGGCTCGGGGTGTGTCCCCCCAGGCTGAGCCTCCCTGGCGTCAAAGGGTTAATAGCCCCTGCCCAGAAGCCTCATTAACCAGGGCGGGTCTGCCAGCTCAGGAAGTCCCCCCAGACCTGGCTGAGGCAGAGGCTGGGAGGGGGGTGAAGCCCCCTGCCCTGAGTCCCTTCCGCCCAGTCTCTCTCCCCTGGCCTTGGGCGGGTGGGACTCAGGAACCCCCTCCCCATTCAAAGGCCCCTGCCCAGCAGGTGAAGCCACCCCAGCCGGGCTCCCGAGGCGCTGCCTGGTGTGACCTTTGCCCCGCTCCTCTCAGGGTGCCCTCAGCTCTTGCCGCGGCCTGTCCATCCACATGTCCATTTAGTTGCCCCTTCAGCGTCCCTCTATTCTCCTGGCCTAGATGCCCGCTCACGCGCCAGGCTGTTCGCCCACCCGCCACGTCCTGGCGGTCCAGGCTGCCCCCTTCCCTCCGCCCCCCGGCCACCCGCCCCGTCCACTCACCATGCCGTCTGGCTGGCGCCTGTGCCCTGGGCCCGTGTGTGCTGGGGGTGGGGATGGCCCCGCCAGGTGGGTCAGTGGCCCAACCCTGGGGCACAGTGTACCCCTAGGCATTGCAGTGTCACCGTGGTGTGGCCAGCAGCACAGGCCGGGCCCACAGGGGTCCCTGGGCTTCCTGGGTGAGGCCGCCAGGAGGTCAGCAGGGTGAGCACATCTGTCCCCCCGGGGGGGGGGCTGTGGGAGGGGTGGCGAGGCGCCGCTCTGCCAGCCTCAGGGTGGAGGGGAGGCAGGAAGCCAGCGCCTGCCATCGGCCCAGCGGGCTGTGCCGCCCCTGCCCTGTCCGCAGGTGCCTCCAGGGCTCAGTACCACACCTTGCAGGCCGGCTTCAGCTCTCGCTCCCAGGGCCTGAGCGGGGAAACCTCGGTGAGTGACGCCCCTCTAGCCTGGAGCCCTGAGGCGGAGGTCCCGAGGAGGGCTGGGCTCCGCGGTCAGAAGAGGGACCCGCTGAGCCCCCGCACCCCCTCACTGCCCTCCGCTCCCCTCCCCTCCCTGCCCACAGACCTTCCGGCCCATCGCCAAGCCCACCTACAGCCCTGCCTCCTGGTCTTCCCGCTCGGCCGTGGACCTGAGCTCCAGTCGGAGGCTAAGCTCCATCCACAATGGGGGTGGTGCCTTTGGGGCCACAGGGCACCAGGGTGCCCCACCAGCAGCACCGGTGCCGGCCCGGCCTGTGTCCTTCCACGAGCGTGGTGGGGCAGGCAGCCGGGCAGATTACGACACCTTGTCCCTGCGCTCGCTGAGGCTGGGGGCCGGGTGCCCGGATGACCGATACAGCGTGGTGTCCGAGCAGCTGGAGCCGGCGGCCACGTCCTCCTACAGGGCCTTTGCCTACGAGCGCCGGGCCAGCTCCAGCTGTAGCCGGGCTGGGGGCCTGGACTGGCCCGAGGCTACCGAGGGACCACCCAGCCGGACCATCCGTGCCCCGGCCATGCGGACCCTGCAGCGGTTCCAGAGCAGCCACCGCAGCCGCGGAGTGGCTGGGGGCGGGCCCGGGGGCGTCCCGGAGCCCGTGACCCGCGCACCCTCTGTGCGCAGCCTCAGCCTTGGCGACTCAGGCCACCTGCCGGACATGCGCGGGCTGGACATCTATGGCGGCCGCCGCACTTTGCAGGGGCCCAGCAGCGGGTGAGCTGGGGGGGGCTTGCGGAGGTGGCTTCTTCCTCGACCCCAGTCCATCCTCAGATCAGCCTGACCCGTCTACTGTCTGCAGATTTGATGACATCAACCTGCCCTCAGCAGTCAAGTACCTCATGGCCTCAGATCCCAACCTGCAGGTGCTGGGGGCTGCCTACATTCAGCACAAGTGCTACAGCGACGCAGCTGCCAAGAAGCAGGTGACCGTCCCTGCTGACCACACCCACGGACTCCCTTCATCCTCTGTCCTCTGGCCCCTGACCACCCTCGCTGACCCCCAAACTGACTGGGCAGACCTGGGCCTACCCAGAGCATCCCCAGCAGAGGAAGGGTGGGAGGGATTGACTTACATGTGTCCAAATACACATTTGACACCCACACTCCTCTGTGCACACCTGAATATAGACACGCACGTCTCTCAGGGTACACACCTGCACACACCTGCAGCCTCTGCACACACCTGCACACACGTGCACACCTCTGCACACACGTGCACACCTCTGCACACACCTACACACACGTGCACACACCTGCACTCCTCTGTACACACTGGAATATAGCACACACGTCTCTCAGGGTACACACCTGCACACATCTGCACACACCCATCCATCGTGCGCACTCTCGTTAACACCCGCATGCCTGTGCCCGCAGGCCCGCAGCCTGCAGGCTGTGCCCAGGCTGGTGAAGCTCTTCAACCACGCCAACCAGGAAGTGCAGCGCCACGCCACAGGCGCCATGCGCAACCTCGTCTATGACAACGCGGACAACAAGCTGGCCCTGGTAGAGGAGAACGGCATCTTCGAGCTGCTGCGGGCACTGCGGGAGCAGGACGACGAGCTCCGCAAAAACGTCACAGGTGGCCTGGCCCCCGCCCCTCCGACCCAGCTCCCGTGCCTCCCGCCGCCCCTCCCCTCGTCCCCCACGGCCATCCCCTGGCACGTCTCTTTGGAGCCAGCCTCCACCTGGGCCCACATGCCCAGGGCTGTCCTTTCCGCGCTGCTGCAGCCCCGTGACCCCCTGGGTCACACCCAGGCTGTCCCCAGGAAGGCTGGCGGGTGAGGCTGGCAGTGCCGCCCAGGGAGAGGTCAGGAGCCTCCTCCCTGTCACCTGAGAAAGACAGAGGGGCCAGAGGCCTCGGAGGTCCCCAGAGGTGGTCCCTGACCACGACCGTGGCCCACCTGCCACAGGCATCCTGTGGAACCTTTCCTCCAGTGACCACCTGAAGGACCGTCTGGCCCGGGACACACTGGAGCAGCTCACAGATCTGGTGCTGAGCCCCCTATCGGGGGCAGGCGGGCCACCCCTCATCCAGCAGAACGCCTCTGAAGCCGAGATATTCTACAACGCCACCGGCTTCCTCAGGTGCGCCGGGCTGCCGTGGGGCCCTGAGGCCCAAGGGACAAGGCGGAGCCAGTGGGCGGCAGGGGTGGGGGCCCTGGGGAAAGTGGACAGACCCAGCAAGACCGAGGTGTTGACCCGTGAGTGGAGTGGGTCACCCGGCGGCCCCCGCCCAGCCAGACATCAACAGACTGCAGGGTCAGGTTCCTTCAAATCAGGGACTTGATCTAACATTTCTCACCTGCCCCCACCCCAGGCAATTTGAGGAGTGGATGGGGGTAGGTGTGCAAAAGCGTGGGAGCAACAGTATCCAACAGGGACCAGGAGTAGCAGGTGCTGGGGGTGGGCCCAGCGCGGGGCGGGGAGGGAACCAGGGCCCAGGAGCTCAGCCTCGGGCCAGCTCGCTGTGGGGTGGCTCTGCCTGGGATCCCTGTACGGGCCTCTCACCTGTCTCCACCCGCAGGAACNAGCAACAGTATCCAACAGGGACCAGGAGTAGCAGGTGCTGGGGGTGGGCCCAGCGCGGGGCGGGGAGGGAACCAGGGCCCAGGAGCTCAGCCTCGGGCCAGCTCGCTGTGGGGTGGCTCTGCCTGGGATCCCTGTACGGGCCTCTCACCTGTCTCCACCCGCAGGAACCTCAGCTCTGCCTCCCAGGCCACTCGCCAGAAGATGCGCGAGTGCCACGGGCTGGTGGACGCGCTGGTCACCTACATCAACCATGCCCTGGATGTGGGCAAGTGTGAGGATAAGGTGAGGGCCGCCCTGGGCTGGGGGCCCCGGGGGTGCCGGCCCGCCCTGACCACGACCCCTCTGCCCTTAGAGCGTGGAGAACGCCGTGTGCGTGCTGAGGAACCTGTCCTACCGCCTGTACGATGAGATGCCGCCCTCGGCCCTTCAGCGGCTGGAGGGCCGGGGCCGCCAGGACCCAGGGGGACCCCCGGGCGAGGCGGTGGGCTGCTTCACGCCACAGAGCCGGCGGCTCCGAGAGGTGGGCCCAGGCTGGGGCGGGCGGGCAGAAGCAGGGGTCCCAGGCGACCCAGCTGACCCTCCGTGCCCTCCTACCCAGCTGCCCCTCATGGCCGACGCCCTCACCTTTGCTGAGGTGTCTAAGGACCCCAAGGGCCTCGAGTGGCTGTGGAGCCCCCAGATTGTGGGGCTGTACAACAGGCTGCTGCAGCGCTGTGAGCTCAACCGGCACACGACCGAGGCAGCGGCTGGGGCGCTGCAGAACATCACTGCAGGGGACCGCAGGGTGAGGCGGTGGGGCCAGGCCGGGCAGGACGGGAAGGCGGGGGCCGCTAAGTGGCAGCAGGGGCATGAGGCCAGCGCCCCAGACTGCACGGCCCTCGGCTCCCGAGGACCTGGGTTCTGCACCAGGCTTGAGGGAGGCGCCGGGAGGTCTGGGCTGGCAGGGCCAGAGCCGTGGCGGCTTGGAGTGCCAAGCACCTCACTCACCGGCCCCCTCCTGCCGGCAGTGGGCGGGGGTGCTGAGCCGGCTGGCTCTGGAGCAGGAGCGCATACTGAACCCGCTGCTGGACCGAGTTCGGACCGCTGACCACCACCAGCTGCGCTCCCTGACGGGCCTCATCCGAAACCTGTCCCGCAACGCCAGGAACAAGGATGAGATGTGTGAGTCCGGCCGCCCCGCAGCCTGGGCTCCGGGCGCTCGCCTGGACTCTGGGGCCAGCTTCTGGGAGGCCGGGGTCCGTGGACAGGCAGGCGCGCCGGCTCCCTGGGGGAGCAGGGGACTGCAGGAGCTACAGGGGTGGTGGGGGGCGGGGCAGTGGAGACCCACCTCCCCGACCTCCTGGCAGCCACCAAGCTGGTGAGTCACCTGATCGAGAAGCTGCCCGGCAGTGTGGGTGAGAAGTCTCCTCCAGCCGACGTGCTGATAAACATCATAGCCGTCCTCAACCACCTCGTGGTGGCCAGCCCCGTGGCTGCCCGGGACCTGCTCTACTTCGACGGGCTCCGCAAGCTGGTCTTCATCAAGAAGAAGCGAGACAGGTCGGGGCCCAAACCCCGCACCCGCCCTGCCCCCACTGGCCCTGCCTTCCGGCCGCGCCCCCCACCTCACTGATCTCTGCCCCCACCCCCCAGCCCTGACAGCGAGAAGTCCTCCCGGGCGGCCTCCAGCCTCTTGGCCAACCTGTGGCAGTACAACAAGCTCCACCGAGACTTCCGGGCGGTACGTTCCCCTGGCCCAGGGCAGGGGCTGTGCGTGTGGGCCGTGGGGGCGGGACAGCGGGGAGGGCCAGGGAAGCCATGCTGCACGGGACGCCTGGACGACCGGCGCCGCTGCCAGCATACTGGAGGCGGGGCAGCACAGGCCTGACTCTGGGTCCCCTCTCCACTGCAGAAGGGCTACCGGAAGGAGGACTTCCTGGGGCCGTAGGCGAAGCCTTCCAGGAGAAGGAGAATGCGATGTGACCCAGCCTCCTAGGGAAGGGCTCAACTCAGGGCTGCTTGCCAGCTGGCCTGAAAGAGAAGGTTGAGGATGGCCCAGGGGCCTCTCGCTGGAGCCCTGTCCACATGCACCATGAAGGCCTGGGCCACGGAGGGGAACGAGGGCTTGCACCTGGGGAATTGGCTTCTGCGGGGCATAGGGGGCAGGGCTTGAGGCTGCTCGGATGCGTGGGGTACTGGCCAGGTCACACTGGCCAGGCGGTGCCTTGGGACAGCCGGCAGTGGGAATAAAGGTGGCCGTGAACACAGCCTTCGTGCTTCCTTGGCTGGTCAGGTCTAAGGGTGCGGCAGTGTCCCCAAGCACAGCCGTGCTGGCCCCTGAGGACACCCCCCCCGCCCCGGGCCCATGCACAGATCTCTCTGGTCAGGGGACACAGGACCGGGGGAGGGAGCATCCAACAGCAGGAGAGCCGGCGGAAGGTGGAGGCAGACGGCAGAGGCGGCCTCGAGCTGAATGAGACGCGTGTCCAGAGGAATGGCCTCTTCTGGGCACTGTGCCCGCTGCTGACTTTAGTGCCACCCTTCTGGGTTGTGCTCACATGGCACCTGCACCCCAACGTCTCTCTACCCTGCCCCGCCCTGGGGGTCCCCTGGCAGCTTCACTCATACTGTCTGAGGCTTGGGGTCCAGGAGCTCTGGCACTCCTCCCCATCCCACCACGTCAGGCCATTTGGTCGTGACGCTCCCACAGATATTTTACAACAGACTTTTCCGCAAAGCTCGGCACCTGCAGTCTGTAAGGGGCCTGTCCCCGGGGGGCCTTCCAGCTCACGGTGGGACTGGAAGCAGGGAGGCCTGAGGAGGGCGCTGAGAGAGGCGCCTGAGCTGGCTCGGGGCGGAGGGGCAGCGTTTGAGGGGGCGGCCAGGCGTGCCGACCAGGTGGCCACAAGGTGAGACAAGGGCAGGGGCCAGGGCCCTGGGTACTGAAGCTCCAGTGCTCTGGCCGCCTGATACAAAGAGCCAGCTCGTTAGAAAAGACCCTGCTGGGAAAGACTGCGGGCAGAAGGGGTGACAGAATGAGGTGGTTGGACGGCATCACCAAATGGACATGATTTTGAGCAAGCTCTGGGAGACAGTGAAAGACAGGGGAGGCTGGCGTGCTGCAGTCTGTGGGGTCGCAAATTCACACTTGACTGACCAACGGAACAACAACCGGGGCCCCACAGGGCCCAGGGTGGAAGTGAGGGGCCTTCCACCCAGGACACGGCACACCTGCTTTCCTGCCCCATGGGAGAGGCTGAGACTCGGGTGGGATTCAAACAGTCTTTATTTCTGGCAGGAGGTGGACAGCCGGGGCTGGGTCCACGCTCTTATCCTGAGGTCCCAGGACTGCAAGTAGACAGGTCCTGCTGTGTGGGGTTAAAAACACCCGGCCCTGCCCCCGGCACCCCGGTAACCCTACTGCTCCAGGGGGCAGGGCTACACGTCGTCCTCCGATACCAGGCAGTAGAAGTCCGTGCGGGCACTGTAGTTTCGGGAGCCAAGGTCCGACACATCCACCTCACTGCTCTGGCCCTCTCCGAGCGAGACTGCACGTGCGTGTGGTACAGCTGCTGGCTCCCCAAAGACAGGCCCTCGCACACCTGGGGAGGGGCACCGCCAGGCCTCAGGCTGGGCTGCACACTGCCTGCCTTCTGCCAGGTCACTCCCTGCTGCCCCTGCTGCATGGTGGCCTTTGCGGTTCCCAGGCAGGCCCTGGGCCCAACCACCTCTATGGAAAGAGGCAATGGGAGGCGCTGGGAGTTAAAGCCATCCATGGCTGCAAGGCACGGTCCCCACCACCTGGGCCCCTGCAGGGGCTCCTTCACTTTATGCAGCCTCCCCTCCAACTCAGGCTGAGCTTCTCGCGGGGTCAGGGGTGGGGCTGGTGGGCCTACCCAGGTCCCCCTCAGGGTCGGGGTCCAGCTCGGGGTCCAGGGTCCGACCCTCTGGGAGCTGGCCTCGCATAATCAGCATGGGGTCCTTGTCGTCCTGTAGCCGGGTCTGGGGGTCTCCCTCCAACGATCTGTACTGCACCTTCCGTGGCAGCGCCAACCGTAGCTCTTTCCAAAAATCGGAGGAAGGCGTCTGGAGGCAAGGTGGGGCAGTTAACGTGTGACCACATGAATGAGGTTTAGGGGGGTTGTGCCAACACATAAAGACCCTGGCCGCTTCAGCCCCCAAAAGCCCAATCCTCCAGGCAGCTGACCACGGAGCCCCCCCTCCGGGGCCACATCGCAGCACCCCGCGCACCCCGCCCCTCCGCACCACGGAGCCGGGCTTCCAGAGCAGCAGGGTCACCAGCTGGCGATGCTGGCGCAGCAGGCGCAGCGCGGGGTGCGCGGGGTCGCGTCGCTGGCCC
>SJYA01012492.1:0-11240 GCA_006410615.1 Neotragus moschatus
CTCCTGCCCTCTGCCCAGCCCACACCTGGCTGGCAGGGCCACCCTGAGCCCCTGTCCCCAGGCTACCCATGGGCATCTCCCCATCTTTTAGTCCATTCCTCCCTCCCCCCATCCACAACCACAAGGGCTGAGGTGCCCCCACCTCTTTGTGCCCCCCAGTTCCCAGTGCCTGTAGCCAGTAAGGTGGGCAGCCAGGGCTGCAGGGCCCACAGGGCTGACCACGAGCTTCCGCACGAGACCCTCTGTGGCCACAAGCCTGCTCCCTCCTGTGGGCCCTGCTGTCCCCCAGCCCCAAGGAGAACCACTACCACCACCACCCCTCCCGGTGCAGTCACTCAACCCCAGGTTGGCAGCCCACCTTCCTCCTCTGGTCTCAGTGTGGATCCCTCTTCCTCCAGGAAGTCTTCTGGACCAACTCCTACACCTCTCCCATCCTGGGGCCTCCCAGGGGATGCCTCCACTCCACAGAACTTGTCTCTGACCTTTACTGGGCCCCCAGACCTCCCCCGCCGTGGGAACCCAGACTCTGCCACTCACAGGCAGACCCCTCCTCCCTCACCCCAGTGCACCCCTTGCCCAGTGTGCCTGGGGACATTGTGCAGGTCAGGACAGGGACTAAAGTGGGAGTGGGATGGGGCAGAGAAGGCACCAGGAGGCTCATCTTTGTCTGCACTCACAGGGCACCCGCTGGGCCCGATGTAGGTGCTAAAGGAAACACCAGCTGTTGGGGTGGGCCCTTCCTGAATAAGTGAGGACCCCTCCCTGGAGCCTTGTGGCACTGAGCCTCACACACGTACAAGTGTGCACACACGGGCACACACCCTGCAGGAAGGTCCTCATGGCACACACCAGCCGTCCCACGCAGGCCCACCCTGGAGGGCCGCCTGCAGGCTGGCCAAGCAGAAACCCCCACCACATGCCACGCCTTGGGGGCTAGAAATGGGAGCTCTGCTCAGGGTGTGCCCACGTGTGCACGGTGCTCCTCTGCATGCTGTGGCCTGGCCTGTGACCACCACGTCACCTCCTCAAGATTCGCATTCCCCGGCTGGGTCAGTGAATGTCGTCGGGAAAGCCTGTCTCTGCCCAGGGCCAGGCTGTGGTCCACCAACCGGGGGGAGAGGTTGAGTGCCATCCACAGACTGGTGAGCTTGGCGCCCAGCCCTCAAGCTGCCTCTCCGTCACTGCAGGCCCTTCCACCTGCTCCCTGGTGACAGCCACAGGGCCCTCCCGCTCAGCCCTGCCTGGCGCCCCGTCCCCCCATGGCCCCCTCGCCTCTGCCCTGTACAACAGCTCTGCTCACCCCTACCCCTGCTGCCACATCTGCCCTCGGCATGGGGGCCGTTCTCCCCAGGGATTATCCCCGTCCCCATGGCCGACCACAGACCCTCAGAGCTTCGGCGAGGTCTGCTAAGTAAACCCATGGACTGATGAACGGTGTTTTCCAGAGCCCTGCGTGTGGCTGGAAGGGACACTGGTAGGGGCTTGTGGGGAGGGAAAGCCAAAGGCGCAAGCCCCCTAGGAGGTCTGTCCGGGACCCCAGCCACCTGCCTCCAAGTCCTGCCGGTGTGGCCCCCATTGACCCAAGCCCACTCGCCCTAGGGCATCCCCCCAGCCACTGGCTCAGCTCCACAGCGGCTGAGGCTGGCAGCAGGGCCCACGGCAGCCAGGCCCCTGCTGAGCCCCGCATGGGCATTTTCCCAGGCCCCACCAAGGCAGGCACCTGGCAGATGATGTCTTTATTCACTGTGGCCTCTAGGTGGGGGAAGCAATTACTCAGTCTGCCCAGGGTGAAGGGCCCTCATAGCCAAGGAAAGGACGGTCCCCATGCTATCTAGCAGGGCGACGCTACCTCCAGCCATCCAGGCCTCCGGGGCTCAGCTGAGTGTGTGGCCTCTGCAGTTGCCCCTGTGACGTGTGGCAGCCCACCTGTCCGCTGCAAGCCTACCCGGCACCTGCCCCACCACGGCCTTCCACTGGCCTCGCAGGGACCAAGGTGGCGGTGACGCCTGGGTCCCATCATTCTGGCCCCCTGCCCGCCCTCCTGCGACCCAGGTGGACCATTGTGTGATGGCTTCCTGAACTAGGCTCCTCTCATGGCAGGAAGGCCAGACCTCCTCGCCTCTGCCGCCACCCACAGGCCCTGGGAAGGGCCTGAGGCATGCAGCCTTGGAGCCCGACCCTCAGACCCCACCCCTTGCCAGCCTGGCTGGGGCCCAGACCTCCCCAGGGACCAGCCAGCCCTCCAGGCACGTAGGCCAGGACAACACGGGTAGGCACCAACCAGCCGGGGCAGCTGCTGCCTGCCTGCGAGCGACCCTGACTCAGGATCCCCTGCTCCCAGGAGATAATGTCCTGTCGGTGCCCCCAGCCGGCCAGGGCGCACGTGCAGGGAGCCGGCTGTCCTGCTGATGTGGCCACAGGGAACCGGGAGAGTGTCAGGGCGACCCCTGGGCTGGGGAGGTGACCCAGAACCCAAGGCCATGAGGCAGACTGCCAACCCCCCGCGGGAGGGACAGGCAGGAGCTGCCCAGGGCCCCGCAGGCCCTGCTGGTCCTGGAGCGCCCCCTGCTGCCCGGGGCTAGCCCTGCAGTGCGGCGGCAGCAGGGGCTCCCTGGCGGCACAGGTATCTGGGCTGAGGGTCCGGACTCAGCAGCTTCACTGGGCCCTGAGGTCGAGACGAGGGGTGGCCGGAGCCTCAGCAGCGGGGCCTGGGGTGACGTGGGCCCACGGCCGGGCACAGGCCGCTTCCTGTCCACACTGATCCCCACGGTCTTGCTGGGCAAGGGGGTCCTCAGCCCAGGAGAACAGGGTTAGGCATGTGGAGGACGGCGAGCCTGGGGCGCCCATGCCGGTGGGAGTGGCACCGAGCGGGGGTCCCGGGGGCAGAGCCGTCCTGGTCCACCAGCCACTGGATGGTGTCAGAGAACAAAGACCCTGAACAGGACTCGCGGCTTCAAAGGCAGCCTTTATTGTGCAGGGAGCCGTGTCCCCAGGGTCCGTGCTGGACCCCACCTGGGGCCTGGGAGGCGGAAGCAGGACACTGGCCTGGCAGCCTGAGGGCAGCTGAGCGGAGGTGGCTGTGGGGCTGGGCCCCTCGAGGCAGGGTGGGTAAGTCCACTCCCCGGGTGACCTGGGGCCTTCAGGGTAGCCCCAACCTGGGGACCGGGAACGTCTTCGCCCTCCTGGGGGCCCCCTCAGCCCAGGAGGGACAGGAGCCCCTCACTCGGCCAGCGCTCCAGCTCGCTGAGGAACAGATGGAGGACCAGGGTGTGGAGAGCGCTGGATGGAAGGGCACTGGCCTGGGGTGGCAAGACGGAGAGGGATGGTCTGCACCTCGCCCAGTGCTGAGCTGCGGGAGCAGCACTTGTGGGCCTGCCAGTGAGCAAGGCATGGTGGGCGCTCAGGCTGGGCTCTACCAGAGGGGGTATCAGGGACCCTGGTTCTCAGGGGCCCCCCAGAAGCCACCCCTCCCTCAGAGAGATCCCCCCAGTGCCCGCAGGGGCCATGGTGACAGAAGGCAGCCAGCAGCCCTACTGCCTGTCTGGAGGCACAACCGTGGGAGCCAGGAGAGCGTGGGGAGCCACTGGGAGGGGGACAGGAGTGCAGGCCAGGCGCCGGGCAAGCTGGCTCGGGATGGGGCTCCCTGCCACCTGCAGGCACCAGAGGCATCTCGGGCCTGCTCCCCCTTCTTGGGGGGCCCAAGGCAGCAAGTGGCACGCCGTCGCGGCCCATCCCGCCCTGCCAGGAAGGGCGCCCAGGGTCCTGGCTCCGTGGCTGAGGGGTGGGAAGGGCACGAGGTCACGGAGTGCGGCGTAGGCCGGGTGCCACAGGTGCCGCATCCTCTGCAGACACCCCGCGAGGCGCCCAAGGCACTGCCAGGCCTCGGGCCCCAGAGCTCAGCCCCGCTGCGGGCGGACCTGGGTCTCGCCAGAGCCTGGGGCCTGGCGCCCTGAAGGTGGCCCCGGGGAAGAGCAGCAGGGCCCTGTCTGTGCACAGGCGTGCACCGCCTGCAGGCCTCTCCCGGCCAGCCTTCCTCCCCCCCAGGCCGCCGGGGGACAAGCTGGGAAAGTGAGACTGATGAGGAGAGCAGGACACCCCAGAGGAGGGGCAGGCAGGGGACCTGGAGGCCCTGGCCTCACGCTAGAGGAGGGGCAGGGCACGCGGCAGGGACGGGCCGCCCTGGGCCCCGGTGGACGCGGGCCGCCTCCCCTAGCTGCTCCCGGCGCCGTGTGGAGCCTGGTGGCCAGTCGCCTGCCCTGCTTGGGCAAGAAGCAGACCCTGCTGATATCAACCCAAGTGGGTGCAGCTGGGGGCCCAGCCTCCACAGCCCGTGCCTCGCTCCGTGGCTGCCCCCCGCGTCCTCCTCCCCAGACGACGAGCTCGGCCGTGCCCCGGCCCTCAGCTCAGCAGCCTTTCCTCTGCAGGTAGGCCTGACCATCCAACTCATGCCCCACAGGGCCATCAGCCCCTTCTCTGTGAAGGGAGCTCCAGGGCAGGGGCCTGCAGGCTGGCCTCCCGTCCACCTCCTGGGGAAGCATCCAGCCAGACCTCTGTTTCTGAAACACAGCACGCTCCGCCCAGGGGCTTCCCACAGCTGCCAGTTCCTCCCCCACCGGGAGGCTCCCGGGCTCTGGCCCAGTGCAGCACCTGCTCCCCATGTGGGGCAGGGCCCCCCGACCACGAGGCCCCTCTAAGAGCCTCTGCAGGGGCCCAGGGGCTTCCTGTGAGGGTGGGCATGTCACCGGTTCCCCAGCTGACAACCGGGTGCCTGTGGAGCTTGGAGACCCAGCACCCCCACCTAACCTCGCTCCTCCAGGGCCAGACGGAGCCGCAGACCACACACCCAGCGAGTTTCGGCTCAAGCAACCATCTCTGTGTTTCACCAGCCGACCTTCCGCTGCAGCCTGCCAGGCGCCCTGGGTCCCAGCATCCCCCGCTGAGCTGTGATGCCCTCTGGGGCGGACGCCACGAGGCCTGCCCACCCAGGGTGGGGGGCTGAGGCCCCGGGGGCAGGCTGCTGTGGTTCTGCCACTGTGAGGGGCGGGGGGCCGAGGCTGGCCTGGAGGAGCGGGAGCTTCTGTGGACCCCTTGTGGATGCCCCCTGCACAGCCATGCCCAAGGCCAGGGCAAGTGCTCTGGGCCTTCCAGCAGCAAGGCTGGCCCAGGAGGTTCCAAGTGCTGTCAACAGAGAGCCTCTGCTGGCCACGCCTCCGAGGACAGGGACCCAGGTGCAGCTCGGGAGGGAGGCGGTCGGACAGCTGCGCGTGCGGCCTGTGAGACGTGCCGCCGCCCTGCCGGGCCAGGCAGACTGTGGGCCCCTTGGTGCACGCCTGCGGGGCCCCCGGGCCCGGGCGAGCGGGGAGGGCCTGCTAGGCGTCAGCTGGACGCAAAGTGCTTCTCTCAGACGCAGCAAAGGGGTGAGGGGCGCAGGCTCCCGGCCCCGGGGCAGAGCAGGGTCCAGACCCCGCTGGGCCTCCACGAGCCTGGACATGTGGCTGGGCCTCCCTGGGCCGTGGTTTCTCTCCCCAGGACGCGGCAGAGCCACCAGGAAGGGCTCCTGGGCCACAAGACCCAGCTCCGCCGAGAAACAGACACACTCCTCACGTTGCTCAGATCAGGATTCCGACAGCGAGGGCCATGAGGCTGCGGGTGGCTGTGCACAAGGGCCGCCGGGCAGCGGGGCGCTCGTCTCATCGCCGAGCCTTGCTGCTCACCGGGGGCCCACCCAAGGGCGTCAGACCTTTGGGAGCCAGTGGCAGGGCCACCAGCGGACGTGCCGGACGTGAGATCACCTCAGTAACCATCGTCATCATCCCCGTCACAGCCATAATCTGCAGAGTGCGAGGCAGTAACCGTGGGGGATGAGGCCTGCCTCCCCTGCCGTCCAGGAGCGGTGCTCCCGAAGTGCCCCCCATGGCCCCACCGCCAGCCCCGCGGGCCCTGCCCGGACGGACGGCCCTCAGGCGCGGGGCGGGACTGGACCTTTCTCGGCTTGCCAGGCGGCCCAGAGGCCCCCCTCCAACCCCCGTGCACAGCAAGCAGGGCCCAGTCAGCTCCTCCCACAAAACCCACACGGCTGACCAACAACGCCGGCGAGAGCCCCCGCCCTCCCAGTGCGCCTGCCCCCACACACCATTGCCGCCCATCATCTGCAAGGCGCTGACACAGGGCTCCCCGTCCTCCTCCTCCGCCTCCTCCTCCTCCGCGTCCTCTTCTGCGTGGTAGGACACAGGCCCGCTCTCCACCACGACCGCTGCGGGCCTGACACGCTCGGCCTCCAGGGAGCAGGTGCCCGGGAGTGAGGCCTGCAGGCGAAGCAAGGGGCTGGGCAGGCGCGGGCAGGCTCCGGGCCACCAGGGGAGGGCCGCCCCGCTGCTGGCCCTCGACTCCCAGGGCCCAGCCCCTCTGCCTGGGTGGGTGCACCCTCCGGACACCGTGCCGGCACCCTCTTCCCCAAGGACGCCAGTCCCGGCCCTTCCCCGCCCCGCCCGAGCCCCGCCCCCGGCCGACGCACCTCTCCAAGTGCCACCTTCTTCACCGGCTGCGTCGATGACGCCAACGGCCTCGACCTGGAACAGCACACAGGAAGGCAGCCTCAGCGCAGGCTGCGCCTCCGCCCCGGAGGACACCGCGAGAGAGGCCTGCCTCTGACCACACCTGGCGGGGTGTGGAGGCCAGGGACGCTGGTCCTGTCCCCAGGGGCCTCAAGTGCCGGCCCTTCACCCCTGAGCATCCCACAGCTGCCTCCTGCACCCGAGCCTGGCCGCCCTCCACCCACCCTGGCCCCGCAGGCTGGGCAGGTCGCTGGACAGGCGGGCTGCGCTCTCAGCCGGCTCGCGTCACTCAAGGCACAGTGGGGAGTGGCCGAGACCCTCAGGCCCCAGCCACCGTCGTCCTGCCTGCAGTGCGCTGGACACAGCCACAATGGACCCCAAAAGAGCCTCCAGCGGAGGACACCCGACAGTGGGGGCTCCGGCTAGGCCACAGGCAGCCTGCCCGTCAGCAGCAGGGGCTCAGGGCTCTCACAGGGGCCCTGGCTCCCCGCGGCCCTGGCCAGCGGCCTGGAGAGGTAGGCGGCAGGCAAAGGCACTGCTGTGCCCAGACTGAGTCAGTCCCTCCCGCAGGACGGCTCTCCGAGGAAATGGGCGTGCAGGGCCGCAGCAGCAGCGACCCCAGGAAAGCCGGAGCAGCCCAGAGTCCCGGAACCAAGAGGCAGGAGCCAGCGACACGCTCCTTGGCAAGGGCCGCCCCACCGGCAGGGCACGTCACCGGAGTGGGAAGAAGGCCAAAGGGGCAGGTCTGTGTCTCGGACGCCCTTGCCACGCGCCCCACAGCCATTCCCATGCTGCCCCCAGGCGGCCAGGCCTCTGAGCAGGGCCTGCAAACACCGGGGACACTGACGGAGGGGGGGTGGGGTCTGCCCCACAGAGCCCAGCACCGCCCGCCTCCCAGGAGCGGCCAGGTGGGGGCACGCCAACCAGTCTCAGGCCTAATGGGAGCCCAGGGGGTGGGCACGTGGAACTGCCCGGACCTGTCCACGCAGGGTGGCCCACCGGCCCCAACGAGGCGGGCCCCACAGCCGGGCTGCCGTCTTCCCCCAGCCCTGCTGGACCCGTCAGTGGTCTCCTCTCCCAGGAGCCTTTGGGTGGGAACAGGCCTGGCCACCCCCGTTTCTTTAGTCAGGATCGTCTCTGACGCCGCGGGCCCTCTCCAAGGCTGGAGCCCCACTCAGCTCCCCACCAGGGCGGCAGGAGCTCCGGACACGGATGCTGGTTTCTGGCATGCGGCTGGTATGCGACCCCAGCCTGCCCCCAGGCCCATGTGGCACGGTACCTCTTGCCCATGCTGGTCGAGGGGCCAGGCCGGCTTCTCCTAGAGGGCGTCTTCCGTCGGGACAGCCTCCGGGCACTGGTCCGCTCTGGGGGCCGCGGGGCCTCCCCCTGGGGGTCTGTGTCCTCCCTTGGCGGGAGGCTGTGCTCCTGGGGCAGGGGACCGTCCTCCCCAGGTGGGCAGCCCCCCGCATCCAGGCCCCGCAGCACGCTGTAGTTGATCTTGCTGGAGATCTTCTTCTGCTCCAGCATCTTCTCGATGGCCTCCCCAGCCGTGCTGGCCTGGATCGGCTCCCGGCGCTTGCAGGACTTCTTGGGCTTGAGGGAAACACAGAAGTTACGCTTCCTGTGGCCCTTGGTTCTATGAACCGGCCAGGAGCCAGTCAGGACGTAGGGGGCACCAGCCAGACTCCTGGGAAGGAGACTCACGCCATCAGGGCTGGCTGGGGCCGCTCATCCTCCCCGGTGAGATGGCCCCCTGGGTGGCCGGCGCTGCCCTCTGCCCATGGCCCACCGAGCAGACCCCAGCCGTCCTGAGCCTCAAGCGGGACCGCCCAGCAAGGGGCGGCTGTCTGCAGGGGGCGAGGGGCTGACAGCACAGCCCTGAGGCGAGGGCGCCAGGGCTTGCCGGCCCTTGGGTGTGTTGGGGGGTGGGTCGCTCACCTTGTGCTCCTTGTAGATGCCCAGCTCCCTCTCCTTTGCGATTCTTGCTTCTTTCTCTGAAAGACCAAGGAGTGGGGTCAGCGAGGCCCGCGTCCTGGGCACCTGGGCGGGCACAGCCGGCCACTCACCCTTCTGCTCCCGCAGGTACTCAGCATTCTCCCGCATCCACAGCTCAGCCTTCACGCGGGCTTCCGCCTCGTTCAGGATGTACTGGGGCAGAGCACAGGTCACTCGGAGGGCACGCCCAGAGCTCGCCACAAGCGTGCCTGCTCTGTGCATGGCAGGCAGGAAGCAGGCCTCCAACCCGAGAAGGAATGTGTGTGGAGTCCGGGCTGAAGGCTCGCCATACCCTGCTCCCCCCAGGGTGCACCCTCCCCAGCAGCTCACAGCCCCCAGGCACAGGGGCCAGGCCAGCCAGACTGCACGCTCGATGGTCCCAGAGAAGGGGCTGCGCTGACAGCCACAATGCCAGCTGAGGAACCAGCGCTGGGCGCAGGCCCATGGCGACAGACCAGGGCAAGGCTCCCCGCTGCCCTGGGCGGGCGCCGCCAGGCGGGCAGCGGGCTCAGAGCCAGCAGCACAGCAGGCCTGGGGCCCGGGGTGTGGGGGTGTGGCCCCGCCCTCGGGCCCCCAGGGGTGCGGCCCCAGCCCTCGGCTCCCCGGGGATGAAGCCCCGCCCTCGGGCCCCCAGGGATGTGGCCCCATGCGCCTACCCGGTCGATCTCCAGGTCGTCGATGCCGCTCAGGTCCAGCTCCCCATCCCCGCGGGCGTCCTCTGGAGGAAAGCGCAGGCTGGACTCAGGCTCGGCCTCCCGGGAAAAGGCGCACAGCTCACCCGGGCCGGCTCGGGGCCTGAGGCAGGGCCAGGGTGGCTCCAAGCCACTCCCCCCGCCCTGCTCCCAGGGCCTCGTGGAGGAAGCAACTCTGACCTGGAGGAGACCCTGTCCTCACGCTCCTTACAGAGGAGCTTCTCAACAATGTTCCTGGGAGAGGGCCCCAGGGAGCCTCCATGACTATGCTGAGGACCCCCCAGACCTGTGGGCCGCCACCCTCCTGCCCCGGCTGGACTAATGACGCCCTCTGTGCGGCCCAGAAACGGGGGCACCCTCCCACTGGCTGCCCAACCCCATCGCCACCTGCAGCGGGGGCCCCACTCTTAGCTCCAGCCAGGACGGCCGCCCTCTGCCCCCAGGACCCCGTGTGAGCCCTCTGCCTGGTGTGCCCTCGCACAGCAGCCCCAGGGGTGCGGCCTGCTCGTGCCCGGCAGGTGGGCCAGGCCTGTGTCAGGCCCCGCCCGCTCCCAGGGCAGGGGCACCCACAGGGCACAGCAGGGGCATCGAGCAGCGTCCCGCTCACAAGGTCTCCTCACACAGAGGCCGAGTCCTTGGTGCCCAGGGAGGAGACGAGGCCATGCTCACATGAGACGCGAGGGAACCAGACCTGCCTTCCTCATGGAGAGGGCCCCGTGGGCACTGGAGCCCAGCAAGCAGTGCCCGTCTGTCCAGCAGAGAGGCTGCCTTCGGCCGACACCTCCCCAACAGGCCGACACAGGGGACAGGCAGGGGTGCCAGTCTGCCCCTGCGGCCCCCGTGACACGTGGCTTTGGCTTCCTGTGTTGAGGGGCAGGAAGGAGACTGGCCACAGCCAACCACACTGAGGGCTTGGGCTGGCGCAGGAGGGCCGCGGAGACACTGCAAGCGCTCCGGGCACCCAGCTGTCAGCACAGCCCCTCCCGAACCCGCCCTCATACAAGGCTGCCCCAAGCAGCTCCCACGGTGGGGGCTGGGGGGCACGACCCAGACGGGCACGCCCTCGCCCACTCCCAGCCCGGCACTCACTGGGCTCGTGGCTCGGGGAGGAGATGCACTCTCGGATGGAGTCCGAGATGCCCAGGCTGGCCGCCGTNATACAAGGCTGCCCCAAGCAGCTCCCACGGTGGGGGCTGGGGGGCACGACCCAGACGGGCACGCCCTCGCCCACTCCCAGCCCGGCACTCACTGGGCTCGTGGCTCGGGGAGGAGATGCACTCTCGGATGGAGTCCGAGATGCCCAGGCTGGCCGCCGTGGGCAGAGGCCCGAGCAGGGTCTCCAGCGCCGGGGGCCTCCCGCCCTCCTCGGGGCCGCCCGCTGCCCCCGGGCCACCGGGGACGCCGCCTCCGAGCAGCTCCCGGTAGAAGTCCTTGTTCAGGTGGCTGGCCGCGGCCTCCAGCTCCTCGTCCTCGGTGTCCTCCTCCCCGAACAAGCTGGACGTGGAGTCCTCGATGGAGCCTAGGGCACAAGCGCACACGCCCCGTCAGGCAGGCAGGAGGCCGGAGTGCCTGCCCGGGGAAGAGAGCTTCCACGCAGCTGCACACCGTCCCAACGGTGGGCCTGGCCCCGGGGCGCCCACACCACGCAGGCGCCCTGAGAGCCGACTCAGAAGAGAGCAGACACGAGCCTAACAGCTGCGCGCATGAACGCTCCTGAGACAAGACGGGAGACGGGAAGAAACGCCGGCTCCAGCACCAATGAGTCAGAGCCCATCAAAGATGGGAACGCCACTTTGAAAGACACTGCTTAGGAAAACAAAAAGACAAGCTCCAGACTCATCTGCAAACCACGTTTGACAAGGACTTGCCTCTGGAATGTGTGAACAGCTCTGAAAACAGCTCTGTCACAGCCGGGCGAATGATGTGAGCAGAGCCCAGCAGACGCCGCCGCCGTGACGGGCGCCCACAGCCACAGCCGGAGCACGAGGGTGGCACCACG